>JANPWX010025359.1:0-11276 GCA_024734555.1 Trochalopteron elliotii | reverse complement strand
CATCCAGTCTTTCCTTAAACACATCCAGGGATGGTGACTCCACCACCTCCCTGGGCAGACAATTCCAGTACTTTATCACCCTCTCAGTAAAAAACTTTTTCCTGATATCCAGCCTGTATTTCCCTTGGAGCAGCTGTCCCCTGTGCTGGTGTCACAGCCTGAGCAGCACATCAGCCATGAGGAACAACCTCCCAACATCTCTCAGCCTGTTCAGCACCTCCCAGATCCTCATGGAAGCCCCAGACTCCCTCCTCAGAGGCTGTCCCTGCTCCATCTGCAGCATCTCCATCCCAAACTCTGCCTCCTCTCCACATCTGCAGCATCTCCCTCCATCCCAAACCCTGTCTCCTTCCCACACCTTCAGTGTCTCCATCCCAAACTCTGCCTCCTGCCCACACCAGAGCCTGCACAAGCCCTGTTTCCTCGGCAAAACCACCCAAAAAAGAGGAGCAGCTCCTGCTGCAGGCCTGGGGATGGGAGAGGGAGGGAAGGATGGAGGGAGGACGGTGCCATCATCTCCCAGGAACCCCAGGGCACGCTCTGCCTGCTGCCCCCAGCCTCGGGCTTCCACTGAATTATTACCACTGAGTTATTACCACTGAATTATTGCCCCCGTTACGTGCAAAGTATCTGCTAAAATTAATCATCTGCAAACAAATCTGCACATTCCAGCCCGTGGAATGCTGCTATCTGACCAGGAGATAACCAGCTCAGCAGCCTGTGCACCCCAGGCTGACCTGGGGAGTCCCTGGGGTGTCTTTCCATGTCCTGGTGCTCCCCAGCTTCCTGGTGCTTCCCAGACACTCATCCAAGCCTTGCACACCATCCTGGATGCTCTGCTGGTGGCCACGTCCTTGGGCCACACGTGGGGAGTTTGACCAGAGCAGAAAGAGGCAGAATGAGCTGTATTTATAATTACTGGGAATGGAATTTGACCAGGACTGTGCCTCCCATGCCAGAAATGCCCCCTGACCATCGGTGGCTGCACAGGGCTGGGTTCTTTGCAGGGCAAGACCTCGTTTTATCCTGATCACACCCAGCAGGACTTTGGAATAGCAGTTCCTGCCACAGGCAGCAGGAAACAGAAGGGAATCTGTCTGTGAAGGAGGGAAACCAGGACTGGAAGGGACAGGGAGAGCCTGGAGGTCTCCCTGTGTAAGTTTGAGCCTGTGGAAAAATTACCTCACACCTGGTTGAGAACTTCATTGGGTTTTGCCAGTGCTGGGGGCACAAAAATCCAACCAGCTGGACCTGCCAGCATCCCAGTGCAAGCCCCAACAAGAGCAGCACTGAGTCACTTTGGGGTGGTTTTGTATCCCACTGTGCCCAGACCTCATTTCCCTGCCTGTGCCAGGGGTCAGTGGCATTCCATGGACCTGGAATCCTGCTGCTGATGGTGCTGGGCCCTCCGTGTGCCTGCCCAGGGGCTGAGGCACAGAGCAGGGCAGAGCATGAGCAGCACCAGCTGCTCCCTTTTCCCTCATGCCAGGAGCCAGCTTTGGAATTTTACCTTTTGTCTTTCTTTGGTGAAGCTTCGCAAGGAAAAATGCCCTTTGCTGATAGAAAAAATCCCTTTTGGCATGAACATTCCAGCTAATTAACCCTGGATGTTAATGAGCATCATCTCAGATGCTGTTCCCCCTCTTTTCCGTGGTGCTGTGGATGCTGGAGCTCCGTGCTCCCAGGATTTGTGACAGGAGCCTCTGGGAACACTCGTGGGCTGCTCCCGCTGCTGTGCCACCCGGAGCATATCTGGCTGCCCTTTAAAACAAAACAACAAAAAACCCCACTGGATATGAGTTATTAATGATATTTACAGGATAACTGCTCGGCAATGATTACCTCTGCGGGTCAGATGGTGATGAATCAGCCCCTTTCCCTCGGCACCCTCGGCAGGGTGTTCCTCAGGAGCTCCGGACACGATGATTGATTTGTATACGATGAGGTTTCTTGGCAGTGGCTGCTGATGCACCAGGAATTTTTACTCTGGGAGCGAGCAAAGGCCACAGCGCTGCCTTCTCCCTTCTCCTCACCCCAGCCATGGGTTCCCGGCCCTCCTGTCTCTCTCTCTCTCTCCCCGCTCCCTTTTCCCGGGGTTTTCCAGCGCTCAGAGGTGGCGGCACATCCCGCTGACACCCAGAGGAGGGAGGGCAGCACAGCCACCCCCGTGAACGTGCCAGGCTGCCCCTGGGGACACGACAGATCAATTCCTCCACAGCAAATAACCCCCTGCAGCTTCTTCCCGGTGGCCAATTCCCTTGGGGACACGTCCCTGTCCCATTCTGTGCTGATGGCCCTGTCCATCTCATCACCTGCAGCATCCTGGCCTGTGCCTGGCTCCTGCATTCTCAGATCTCTCTGGGGCCAGAGAAGAGGAGAAGAAAGAGAGGAGTCCAAGAGCTTGGAGAAGAAAGAGGAGATCAGGAGCCTGGAGAAGAGAGAAGTCCAGGATCCTGGAGAGGAGAGGAGTCCAGGATTCTGGACACGAGAGGAGTCCAGGTTCCAGGAGAAGAGAGAAGATCAGGATCCTGGAGAAGAGAGATCAGGATCCTGAAGAAGAGAGGAGTCCAGGAGCCTGGACACAAGAGGAGATCAGGATCCTGGAGAGGAGAGGGAATCAAGATTCTGGAGAAGAGAGATCAGGATCCTGGAGAAGAGAGATCAGGATCCTGGAGAGGAGAGGGAATCAAGATCCCAGTCCCAACTTTCCACAGTGGTGCTGCCATGGGTAGGACACGATGGCAGCACGGGCTGAGCCCCGTCCCCTGCTCTGAGCTGGCTGCTCCCTGACCTGCCACAGGAGCTTTTCCAGCTTCAAACGCTGCCTCTCCCCAAACCCTGGCAGCTCCCGCGACAGGAGACGGAGCAGCTCCTCAGCGGTGGCTGCTCCGGGCCGGCCCCTCCCGGCCCCTCCCCGCTTTTCGCTGTCCCCTGCCCAGGGGCGGCAGAAGAACCTGTCAAACCCTGTGCGGAGCAGCGCGTGGCCAGGTGTGGCTCCTGCCCGCCGGCCGTGCCTGCGAGGCTGATGACAGATATCTCAGCCCCGGCCTCCCGCACATCCCCGCGCCGCGCCGGGGCACATCCCCGAGCCCCTCTGCTGGGCAGACGGCGGGGGCTTCCCCTCTTTTCCCCACTCCTCTCATCCCTTTGAAGCTGGAAATGAGAGACACTCCGCTTTCCGCTGCCCGTCCCTTCTCCCAGGCCGGCTCGGCGGGGTCGGGCTGCGGGCACAAAGCGCCCCTTTGTCCATCCCGGGGGTGGAGAGACGGCCGGAGCTCAAAGGCCGGGCAGACGCTGCCCATCGCGGCCAACAAAAGCATCTCGGGCCGCCCCCGGCCCGTGGCAGGGCAGGGAGGGGGCCGGGGTGACGTGAATATGGGTTATTGTCACCCGGAGCACGGAGAGACCCGCACAGGGGATCAAACGGTCCAGGCCGGAGAGGGAAGGGGTGGGGTGGATGGGGGACATCCAAAAAAGCTCTTCTCCCTCTTCAGATCTCCCCTTATCTCCGCTGGCTATCTCCTGGGCTTAGCCCGGGTGTACCTGCTCGCAATTACCTCCTCAAGCCAATCAGGCGCCGAGCACAGCCCTCGGTCCCCTTGACTGAGGTGATTTATAAATGACTCACTGGCTGCTCTGAGCGCAGACCTCTGCACGGCTCCTCGGCAGCCCCGCTCCTGCCACATCTGCACCCCCCTCCCGCCCCATCGGCCGCTCTCCCCAGGCGCAGGTAACTCCAACAATCGGCCTCTTTGTCTGGGTGGGCGTGGGGGATTTACACTCCGCTTGCACAGCCACTGGGTGTGAGCTGCAGTATTTGGAGAACTGGCACTTCTTTTTTTCTTTTTTTTTTCTTTTTTTTTTTTTTTAATTTTTCTTTTTTTTCTTTTCCTTCCCCCCCTCCTTTTCTCTTTTCCTCCCTCCTCTCGCCGAGGGGATTTACGGCGGCAGATTTACTCAGGAATTAGCAACACCAACGATCCAGCAGCTTGATTTATTATGAAGAGAGAGGCTGGAAGAAGCCAAATATGTGAATTAATTATTGCTAGAATAAATCCTGCCACCTTATCCTGCCTGGTTCCTGCTGAGATGTGTGGAGGGATTTTCCTGATATAGGGCAGGCGAAACTGAAGAGAAACACACAGTTTCTGGAGCCTTGTTATGACCAGAACTTTCTGAGTGTGGGGCTGTGGAAAGTGGTCCCTGCCCTGAGGATGTTGCAGCCCAAACTGGGTGTTGAACATCCCGGGATGGAGGGAAGGGATGTGGAGCCCAGTGCCTGCAGGCAGAGGTTGGGAAGCTCTGGTTGTGCACGGGAATCCAGCCCAGGAAAAGGCATTTGCCTGGTCAGGGCATGCTGGTGCTCACAGTCAGGTTGGGAGGGAATTTTAAAGCTGGGAATGAGGACTGCTCCCAGACTGAGACCTGTCACACCGGGTGCAGGGTCTCCAGCTTCTCCCAGTGCTGTTTCAAGGGATGTTTAGGTCCAGTTTGGGCAGGCTCCTGCCTACATAAGCAAGAGGAAATATCCCCTCACTCTTGCTCCATGGTGGAAATCCTCAGTTCCCTCATCTGGGATGCTTTCTGCTCTGCCCTGATAAAATTTGTCCACACCTTATTTGTAAGCAGGCTGAAACCTGGAGCTGGGGACCTGTCCTTCTTTCCCTCAGAGATAAGTCCCTTGCAGTGACATTTGTCCTGGCCACGCAGCGTTTCTGCCCCGGGTCAGAGATCCCCGGGACAGAAATGCCATCTCATCCTCCACCTCCAGGGCAGGATGGACGGGGTGACCCCAGAGCTGTTTTTCCTTCTCTGAGAGTGGATCCAGAGGGGCAGGAGCGTGTGGAGGAGTGAGCTCTCAGCAGGCATCCCCCCTTACTGCTGGCAGGTGCTGCAGGAACGCTGCAAACTTTTTAATTCCTTCAGATTTGCAATGCTCACCTGCTTCAGAGCTCTGAGTCAGACACGTGGAAAGAAGAGAGAGGGACAGCAAAGTCTCACTTCTTTCTTTAAATGCCCTTTTGAGGTCTCTCCTGCCCATCCCAGCTGCCTTTTCCAAGGGAAGGGGATGGAGACAGCACTTCCAGTGACTGGGCTGAGTTGCTGTTGTGTGCTGTGCCACTCTCAGCAAGGTGACAGCCCGGGGGGGCAGCAGGGCAGGGAATCTTTAGGAAGACCATTTTGGGGTGTGTGTGTGGACATCCCAAAGCACAGCACCCCGGGCCATGTGCCCAGTGCCTCACCCCAGCCCAGCCCTTCCTCACAGAGCTACAGCGCTGATGAGGCTCCGACAGCAACACGGAGTTGGGGTGGGGTTGGGAACGAGTGGGTAAATCAAACAAATCCCAGGGAAAAGTGGGTCCAACCTGGGTTTTGCTGCCCTGGTGTCAGTGCAGGGCAGATCTCCCGTGCCCACAGCATTTTCTCCCTCACAGTGAAGTGCAGGAGCCCAGCTGCTCCTATAAATATAAACACTTCACTTAATAAACACCCCCTGTGAGCCAAACGCTTTGGCTTCACCCTGAGTAGCTGGCAGATGCCTGCAGATTTTTATTATTCTGGTTACCAGGCACGGAGCTAGTTTGGTTAGAAACTCGTGTGAAGTGGTACATCAAACATTGGCAGCGGCCCAGCACCGGCAGCACAAGAGCTCTGCCCGCTGCCTGCGCTGGGCTGGGTCACTCCCAACCAGAAAAGAGCCATCTGCCTTATGGAAATCACCTTTCCAACACTCCAAATGTTGGATCTGGACAGAGAGGAAACGCTGATTTAATGCCTGCTGTTCCGTGGTGAAGGTGCAGGGGTGGGGGAAGGGGAGGGCAGGTCCTGGGGGGCGAGGGGCAGCTCGGGGCAGTGGGATGGGAGGTGGGAGCTGGAGGGAAGCAGAGATGTCTCCTCCCATGCCTGCCCAAGATCCATCAGAGCCCCTTAGCACCTCCTCTCACCCCCTTCTCCCTCTGGCTTTTATTCCACCAGCCATCATGGTGATTCCTCGTGGAAAACAGGCTGGAACAGCAAAGTTTTGACTGAACTTTATGGATTCTGGCATTTTGCCTTTTCTGAGGCATGGATATTTTTCATAGCTGATTTATATTATCTTCTGGTGTCTTCCTCTTCTGTTTCTAATGGGTAAAGGTTAAGAAAAGGTTAAAGCTCAGGGATAAATGTGTGTGCCCAGTGTGTGGCATCAGCCCCCTGGATTCAACCCCTGCTGCCCCTGCTTCTTCCCCCTCCTCAGATTACTGGGAATGATTTTTTTTTCCCAAAACATTCATGCCAGAAATGTGGGACTGTAGATGTGTCTTTACCACCTCCAGCTTTTCTTCCTGAATCAGTTCATTTGTAGGTGAAGCCTGTGGCCATCCAGGTAAAACAAAAAAAAACCAAGTTTTTGTATAAAATCAACCAAATTTTAAGTGTGTGAACGAATTTGTGCCCAAATGGCCCAGCTGAAGACTCTGGGGTCCCTTGGTGGTGAGTTTCTGGTGTGCTCCATCAGCTGGACTCGGTCCTGGAATGTTCCCAGTGCCAGGAGGCTGCAGGGAGTCACTGGGGAGTGCAGGGGTGAATCCAGTGCCCGATGGCAGAGGTGAATTATACAACATCTTCTGAAACACCTGAGCCCAATGAGTGACAGCAGGAACCTCCTTCTCCTCCTTCTCCTCCTTCTCCTCCTGCCTGGGTGCTCAGAGAGGCAGAGGGGAGCGGGCGTGTGACAGGAGGCTGAGGGACAGTTCAGTCTGAGCCTGGCACTGCCACATCTGTCACCAGGAGTGTGTCACCCGTGCCACACAGCTCTCAGGGAGGACCTGGTGGCTTCCCCTGGTGACCTTGCAGGACCTGAGCCCTTTCACCGTGTTGCCCCAGGGCTCCTGTGGCACCTGCAGCCCCAGCCGGGTGCTGAAGGCGCTGGGATGGGAGCACAGGAGTCAAGACCTTGTGCTGGTGTTGCAACCAAACCCTTGCACCTGTGCCTGAGTTCTCCCTGCAGACCTGGGCTGGGGGATAGGGGGGAGCTGCTTTTATGGCCTTTTCTTGGGCAATGGGGCCGGGAGGGGGTGTTTTGGATGGGAGATTCACACGGGATTGGGAAGAGGTTGGACCCCTGAACCCAATCCTGGAGCAAACAGCACGGAGGGAGGGCTGGGTGTGCCTTGCGCAAGGAAAAGGGGGATGGAGAGGGGGCAGGCAAGGGAGGAAGGGTTGTTTCAAGAGAACTGATTTTTAATCCCTAAAATTAAGAGGCAGCCTGTTGAATGGGAGTTTCATTCCTTGAATGTCCATCTCCAGCACTGGGATCAGTTTGGGCCCTTGTATCACGCCTTGGGCAGGGATCTCGTGGCTCTCCCACCAAATTTTGACTCATTCCTTGGACTGGAGCTCCTGGTCCGTGCCTACGTCAGCCCAGGAAAGTGGCCTCGTGCCAATGGCTCCTATCAACACCAGCCAGGAACCTCAATGTGACTTTCCTCTTCCCAAGCACAGCTATCACCAGCACGGGGACAGCAGATAAGGGCTCAGTGAGTGTGTTTGCAGGACGAACTCGGGGAGAAAAGGTCCCTGCCTGGCATGCTCAGCCTGGCTTGGGACTGGCAGGGCTGGGATCAGGATGGAGGGGACACTCCTGACCTGCTGGGACAATGTTGGTCACCCACATCAGGTTGCTGGAGCAGTTCTGCTCCCATGTGTTGTTTGCTCCGAGTATCACATCCCATTTATGTACTCAGCAAGGTCAAATTTTACATTTCTGAGCATCACCCACTGCAGGGATGGGCTGCCTGAAAACCTGTGAGCACTTGGAGCTCTTCTCCCAGACTTTGTCCTTTATTTCCCTGCTTCCACTGGAAGAGAGATCTTGAAAAACCTGGTCCCTGCAATGCAGCAGGTGACTGGCACTCTGCTCTCCCCTCCACACTCATGGAATTGCTCCAGGCTCCTGCCCCAGCTGCAGGGTTGAAACCAGCTCTGCAGCTCACCATGGGCTCATCCCACCAGCCCCGGGCCAGCTGGCTTTGCCTTTTGTTCAAGGAGCAGCCACGCAGCTCCTCGTGCTCTTTAATTCCCAAATCTCAGAGATTTGAGCTGCTGTTTGATCTAGGGCAAGGCCGTGATAAGCCAAGCCAAGAACTTGACTCTGTCCGAGACTCTGACATCACGAGCCTGTTTGTTCAAGATGGAATTTAATCATGGGGATATTTTGCCCTCTATACCTGCTCTGTTTATTATTTTTTCCCCCGATTGCCAGCACTTTCTCTCAGTGGGGGAAATTCATTAAAGGACTGGGATTTAATTGGCTGCCTGGGTCTGTCTGGTGGCAGAAGGCATGGAGATCAGAGACCACCAGGAACTCGGGTGGGTTTATCAGCCCTCAGGAGCTGTTGCTCAGTCTGGACCTACAAATTATCCACCAAGGAGAACTGGAAATTCTGAGCAGAGCTGTGGGGCTGGGAGAAAGGCTGGGAACAACCACAGGATCATGGGAAATGTGGGAAAACCCTGATTATCAGACAAGTTTTTGGCACGAGGGACTGGGAAGGAAGAGCCCAGGATGCTGATTTGCTCTACTGTCCAAAGGCAAAGCTTGTCGTCGCTCTTGGAGGGAAATCTCCAGGGGAAAAGGAGCAGCAGAGAGGCCCTGCAGAGGGCACTGGATCAGGCACCTGGCACTGCAGGAAGAGGGACGGGTCTCCTCTTTGCTCCCGAGCCCCGTGGGTGCAGATCAGAGCTGGAATCACAAGCACCCCAAGGCCGGGGCAGTTTTACAGCACAGTGGCCTGTGATCTCTGAAGGAGTGGGGTTGATGACCTCCCTTTCTAGACCCATTAGTTGCTATTTACATAATGACTCTACTGACCTAAATTCTCCCCAAAGTTTCGGCTCCCTGCATCATCCTTTCCTTCCTGCCCTGCTCTGCTACAATCTCCTCCTGTCCTCCACTCCAAGGCATCAGCCGGGGCTCTCAGCAGTCCTGTGCAAGGAAATTTTCATTTCAAACACTCATCCCGGTGTCAAGGTGTGCCCTGACTTTGTGCAGAGCCCGGAGAGGGGAGGGGAGAGGTTCTGGCACATTCAGATCACTCCGTAAACTCTCAAGCAACCTGGATGTTGTTTCTCGAGACATTCTCCTGCCTGAATCACCAGCTTTTCCCACCCCCTCTTCTCCTCCTGCGTTGGGCAATGACCCACTTAGATACAAATAATTACCGAGGTGCTCCTTTTATATCTGACCACTTCCTCCCACCCCTCCCAGCCCGCCCAGCCCGGGGTGATTCTCCCCTCTCCCCAGGAATCTCCGGGCACGGTAAAATAAAGGATCTGTGAAGTTCATCATCCCTCTGGTGAGACCCAGATACCGGTCAGGACAGGTCTGCCAGGATGTTTTGGCATCATCATCACTGACATGAGTTAGCAACAGTTATCTCCCCCGAGCATCACTTCCTAGAGGAACCCGGGCACTCACCCACGAGCCCAGCGAGGACTGGGAAGGTTCTGGAATGCTGGGCAGGCTGGGCAGTGCGGCAGGAACACCTCAGGCGGGATCCAGCCCTCCATCCCGGTGCCGGTATCAACCACCGAGCCCGGGCAAACCCCACCGATGGTGAAACAGAGGCACGGGGAAGGTCAAGTGCCTCGCCCGAGGCACAGAGGCGCTCCCGGAGCCGGGATTAACACCCTCTGCCCGCCTGCCAGGCGATCCAGGCCGCCGATCCAGGGTCCCTTCGCAGCCGCGCCGCTCATTAGCATCGCTCATTAGCATCCCCGCTCATTAGCATCACCTCGGAAGAGCCGGGAAGAGCCGCAGCAGCCCCTGGAGCTGGGAGAAGCCACTCCCAGGACCTGCCTCTCCGCCACGGGGAAACTATTTAGGGTGGAGAAGCGCGGGGAGGGCTGCAGACGCTGGAGGTGTCCGCTCTGTTATACCGCAGGTGGGGCCAACTCCAGCCACATTCTTGGCTTTGCGGTTTTATTTTATTTTACTTTATTTTATTTTATTTTTAAATCCAAATGACCCAGAGATGAGCCAGGCCAGGCCTCGCTATGCCATCGAACGTCCTGCCTACTCTGTCAGCCTCTTCGATGAGGAGTTTGAGAAGAAAACCAGGATTTACCCCGTCGGGGAGAAACTGAGAAACCTTTTCAGGTAACAGGGAATGCTGTAGAATGTATACCAGATTTAGTCAGGAATTTTTGGCGTGGGGGGGGAAATTCAGACCTGGGAATACAGATCCCATTTTTATCCCGGGGAATCATGGTCTCCAGGGGTTTTTGATGGATGAGAGGCATGGGAGAAATGCAAATTGGGCTGAAGAAAATGAAATTGGTGGCTCTTTTCTCAGCAGAACAGTTTGCACCAAGTGCATTTGGGATTTGGGGCTCTGTTTTCCAAAGGTGGGGGGTTTTTTTAATAGTTGAAAAAGCACAGTTGGTGATGTAGGGATGTGTGGTTTATTTTTTTAAAGCTTTTCAGCTGGGATTTCCTTTTCTCAGCTTTCTGATTGAAACCAATACCACCTTAAAGAAAGGTTTGTAATTATGCAAACAAAGGTTAATAACCCTGCTGATCACTTTCTTGGAAACCTATTTCCCCTCCTAGGAAAAAGGACAGGAAAGAGAGGGCTCAGAATCTGGTGAGGGAGAAAGGCTGAGACATTCCTAGGAAGATCCTTCCTTACTTCCAGCTCATTTGCTTCCTCCCTTCTTTGCTCCTTTGCTTTCATTTCTTTATCTCCCTCCTAGATGTTCAGCTTCCAGGTTCAAGCTCACCCTCTTCCGCCTGTTCCCAATCCTGGCGTGGCTCCCCAAGTACAAAATCAAGGATTACATCCTGCCCGACGTGCTGGGCGGGCTCAGTGCGGGGACAATCCAAGTGCCACAAGGTGAGCAGCTTCACCCTCTGGGTGTCCAAGGGGGAGCAACACTTGGCCAGATCGAGTAAAACTCTGCTGATGCCCCATTGGGAGGGGTTTTGTGTTTTACTGATGACCCCAAGCTCTACCTCCACAGCTGGGAGGGGGTTTGTGTTTTACTGACCCCAAGCTCTACCTCCAGCCTGGTGGTTCCTGTATTTCCCTGCCTGTGTCTCTCTTGTTTTTCAGGGATGGCTTTTGCCCTCCTGGCCAACCTGCCTCCTGTCAACGGGCTCTACTCCTCCTTCTTCCCCCTGCTCCCCTACTTCTTCCTGGGGGGCATCCATCAGATGGTGCCAGGTGAGTTTTCTGTACTGGACAGTGAAATGCTGGCTGGGAATGCTGCTGTGCCCCAGAACAAGGACGTTT
>JANPWX010025358.1:17506-32071 GCA_024734555.1 Trochalopteron elliotii | reverse complement strand
CCTGCCATGTGTGAGATGCTCGAAGAGGCCTCACTTCTGGCTGGATGCTGCCTCAAAATGGGGATTTTTGGGGTGGAATTCTCTATGTGGACAACCCCTCAGCCCTCCTGTCCCCATCCCTGCTTGGGGACAGCCCTGCCATGAGTGGGAGAGCTGTGTGTGCTCTCCCAGCAGATCACCCTGTGTCCATGGAGGTTGTCACTGCCCCCGACCACTGCCCTGACCATGTTGGGCACCAATAAAAATGTTTTGTTTTGGTTTAGGGTAAATTTGGGAGGAAATTTTTGAATGGGGTTTTTTTGGGGAGTAAATTTAAACAGGGTTTTTTTTTTTTTTTAGTTGGTTTGGGAAAATAATTTTTTTAGAGAAAAGTGGAAAAATATTTATTTAATAAATAAAATGTTTACAAGCATAAAGAATGAATAATACAAATAGTAATAATAATAATATGATTTTATTTTTTTTTTGCTGTTTTGAAGAGAGATGGTAAAACTGAGAGTTTGTGCTAGGAGTTAGTTTAGCTTTTTTAGTTTTTTTATTAGTTTTAGTTTTTTTGGTGTTGGAAAATGTTGAGTTTAGGCTCGGTGGGTTGTGGGTGCAAGATTTTGGTGGTTTTTTTGTTTTTTTTTTCATTTAGAGCAGATTAAAATAGTTTTAAGAAAAAAAAGGGAAGAAACAGTTTAGGAAAATTTTTTTGCTTTAGCTAGCTGCCCCCGACCACTGCCCCGACCACTGCCCCTGACCACTGCCCCAACCACTGCCCTTGACCACTGCCCCGACCACTGCCCCGACCACTGCCCCCGACCACTGCCCTTGACCACTGCCCCCGACCACTGCCCCGACCACTGCCCTTGACCACTGCCCTTGACCACTGCCCTTGACCACTGCCCCGACCACTGCCCCAACCACTGCCCCGACCACTGCTCTGACCACTGCCCCGACCACTGCCCCCAACCACTGCTCTGACCACTGCCCTTGACCACTGCTCTGACCACACCTCCTCTGTGCCACCCCAGCTGTGCCTGGGCTTCCTGCAGTTCGGCTTCGTGGCCATCTACCTGTCCGAGTCCTTCATCAGGGGCTTCATGACGGCGGCGGGGCTGCAGATCCTCATCTCCGTGCTCAAGTACGTCTTCGGCCTGACGGTGCCGTCTTACACCGGGCCCTTAGCTATCGTCTACGTAAGTGGGGGCTCCTCACAGCCACCTTCCCCCCCACCACCGCCAGGAAAATGGGTCTAGGAGGCCAGGAAAGGGTGGAGGGAAGGGGGATCCCCGCCCCAGCACGGCCAGGATGCTGCTGTGTTCCCTAGCCAGAGTTATCTGAGCCCTGTCTGTGTTTTAAATGAATTTTAAATGAAGAATGGATGAAATGGGACTGAGATTTTAATCCCAGTTTTAAAAGTTTAAAAATCTGGGTTCCAAGGAATGATGAAATGGGGCTGGGATCTTAACCCCAGGTTTAAAAGTTTAAAAATCTGGGGTTTAATGAGGAAATAATGAAATGGGTCTCGGATCTTAACCCCAGTTTTAGAACTTTAAAAATCTTGGTTTTGAGGAATGATGAAATGGGACTGGGATTTTAATCCCAGTTTTAGAACTTTAAAAATCTGGTGTTTAATAAGGGAATAGTGAAATGGGACTGGGATATTAATCTCAGTTTTGGAACTTTAAAAATCTTGGGTTTAATGAGGGAATAATGAAATGAGACTGGGATCTTAATCCCAGTTTTAAAATTTAAAAAATCTGGATTTTAAGGAGGAAATGATGAAATGGGACTGGAATCTGGTGGGCATATGAGCCATGTTGCTTTACAGCAGGAGCCTTGCAGAGCTGTTAGCAGCAGGAACATTTCCTCTGAGCAGATTTGGCCATTCCTGGGATTTCCTGCGTCTTCCATGGATGCATCCTGTGCTGATGCAGCCAGAACTGCATTAAATCCACAGGACTGGGGCTGATCCCCTCAGCAGAGGGTTTTTAGCACTGCTCACATCTCAGGCTGTCAATTGTGGTAACAAGGGCTGTCCACTGTTCTGTCCATGTTGTCCAGAGTCCCTGGCTCCCCGTGACCTCTCCTCCTCTTCTCTCCCCTTCAGACATTCATTGACATTTGTAAAGGTCTGCCCCAAACCAACCTGGCCTCCCTGGTCTATGCCTTGGTCAGTTCTGTGCTCCTGATCGTTGTCAAGGAGCTCAACCTGAAGTACATGAAGAAGATCCGGATGCCAATCCCGATGGAGATCATCATTGTGAGTGACCCCTGGGCTGTCCCTGGGACCCTCCCCTCGCCTCACAGCCCCGGGACACTGCTGCTTTCAGCAGGGGCACCATGGAGAGCATCTACACAGTGAATATGACATGTCCCCCACATGGTTTGGGGTCAGAAACTGGGCTGTCCCCGTGTTCATTCCTCACTGCATGCTGAGGGTGAAGAATATAACCCCTGCTGGGACTGTCCTCACCTTCCCCAGCCCAAATTTGGTGCTGGTTTTATCCTGTCAGCTCTGGGAGCACGGCAGGGTGAATGCTCTGAGCCAGCTCAGCTCTTCCTGCTCGCAGCTCTTTATTCCCTGTCCTTTCAGGTGATCGTTGCCACGGCGATCTCCGGCAGCTTCAACATGCCCAGCAAGTACGGGATGCCAATAGTGGGGAAGATCAGCATGGGGTAAGTGCTTGTTCAGGTCTGATTCACCTTCCAGACAGTTTTCCTTCCTCCTCCTCCTCCTGCAGCCTGGGGAAACACCTCACTCTTCCCTGCTGTACCAGAGTCCCCTGCCAGGAGTGTCAGTGCACCCTGTGACACAACCACCCCCAAATCCTCCGGAGTGTGGGCATGAATTATGTCATTCCTGAACCTTCCAGCTCCTCACTGACTCCCCCAGCCCCTGCACAGCACTGTCACAACTTCTGTGCTCTGAGTGCAGGTTCCCCCAGCCCACCCTGCCCCTGGTGAGCAAGTGGAAGGATATGGTGGGCACGGCTTTCTCTCTTGCCATCGTGGGCTACGTGATCAACCTGGCCATGGGGAGGACCCTGGCAGCCAAGCATGGCTACGACGTGGACCCCAACCAGGTATTTCTGGCTGGGGCTGGGGCTGGGGCAGCCAGGGGCTGCTGCCTTTGCTGTCAGGCGTGAAGGGAAGAGCTCACAGCATGAACAGGGAGCGTGTAAACGTGCTCAGCTCCCTGCAGAGAGAGCCTCCGTGGCTTTGTGCCATGTGGGGGGTGAAAGGACACAGCACAGCCCTGTCCCGTGGGGTGCAGAGAGGCTGGAAAAGGGAAAGGAGCTTTAGGCTGGGCTCTCTGCCTTGCTGCCCCTCCAGACTCAGTGTTTTGGCAGCTCGCTGAAGCACAGTGAGGTGCATGCCCTTCTCAGGGAGCAGAGAAAGACCTGGATTCCTGGTGTGTCACCTAGATACTGTGAGAGGCAGGACATTAAGTAATCCTCTTTTGTCATCCCTGGCACAGTGGCAGCTTTCAACAACAGCCACACATACCACATGGAGCCCTGCCCTGAGTGTGTCAACAGATGACAACGTGTTTATGTGGAATTGTGCTTCCAGGTTTCCCTGCTATCCCAGATCTTACTGGAAGGAAAGAGTCTGGGATGCACTGCAGGGAACCCAGAGCCTGTCCTGGCCACACAAAGCAAACTCAGGCCCCTGCTCTCTTGCCATGTGTCAGCAGGAAGGGCAGCTGTCCTTTCTGATGGACATTCTGCACATCTCCACAGGAAATGTTGGCCCTGGGCTGCAGCAACTTCTTTGGATCCTTCTTCAAAATCCACGTCATCTGCTGTGCTCTCTCTGTCACCCTCGCCGTGGATGGGGCAGGAGCAAAATCCCAAGTTAGTTCCTCCTCCTCCTTCCTTCTCCTGCTTCCTCCTCCTCTCCTCTCCACATTCCCTCTGGAGCACAAAGTGCTGTAGCTGCCATGTGTTGCCAGCCTGACTGTGCAGCTCTGGAGAAGTTTCACACACAAGTGCTGCAGGCTGCTGCTGCTGTTAAAGCAGAATTTCCTCCCTCCCCAAGCCCAGTTTGGTCCCTGATTTGATTTTCTGCACAGAAGCAGAGCTGTCAATCTGTCAATCCAGGGCTCCCTGGACTGAGCAGTGAGGAAACCTCGGGGTTATCTGTGGGATCTGCAAACCCCTGCCTGTCTCCAGAGGCAAACATCCTCTCACGTAAAATGCTGCAGTGCCCATTTGTGCCCCTGACTACACCCAGGGGAGGTTTGGGAAGCCCTGATGTTTGCAGAAGTGATTTTCTTTCCTCTTCGCAGGTGGCAAGTTTCTTTGTGGCTCTGGTGGTCATGGTGACAATGCTGTCCCTGGGAATCTACCTGGAGCCTCTTCCAAAGGTAAGACAAACATCTGTGCAGGCAGAGCCATTGCAACACCCGCTCTCCACACCCAGACACAGGCACAGCCTGCCTCCAAAAGTCCCTGATGCAAAAGGCAGCACGGGACAGTTTGTTCCTGGCCTGGGGACCTGTCTGCACGGGGTGTCTGGAATCACAGAATCACAGAATCACACAGTTCCAGGCTGGTTTGGCTTGGAAAGGACCTTAAACCTCATCCCTGCCATGGGCAGTGACACCTTTCACTATTCCAGTTTGCTCCAAGCCCTGTCCAAGCTGGCCTTGGGCAGGAATGGGGCAGCCACGATTTCTCTAAGAAAATGTGAATTCTAATGAAAGAATCATCCAAATGACACTGCTCAGATCCAAGTGAGATCTTTGTGAACATCACCCTCGTGATGGGACTGGCCCAAGGCAGGCAGATGCTGCAGAAAAGCATCCACTGCCAAACATAGCCTGGCTGAGACCATTCCCTGTCCTCCACAGTCTGTGCTGGGAGCCCTCATCGCCGTGAACCTGAAAAACTCCCTCAAGCAGCTGGCTGACCCCTTCTACCTGTGGAAGAAGAGCAAGCTGGACTGTGTGAGTGCCTGGGCTGGCGGGAGACATCCCCTGGCCAGGGCAGGATGAGCAGCACAGACTCCAAAAAATCTTTTGTGGGGTTTTTGGGGGTACGAGTCTCTTGCAGGAGGTGGGTTTGGCTCTCTTGGTGAGATGGTGCTGCCTGTCCTGCCCAGCTGAGCACGCTGCTGCTCAGAGCACATATCAGAGAGGCCTGAACTCTTACCTGCTGTGTTGAAATGCCAATCAAGTGCTGGAGCCTGTTT
Organism: Trochalopteron elliotii; assembly: GCA_024734555.1. Taxonomy (NCBI): domain Eukaryota; kingdom Metazoa; phylum Chordata; class Aves; order Passeriformes; family Leiothrichidae; genus Trochalopteron; species Trochalopteron elliotii. The sequence continues at coordinate 26,887 of JANPWX010025358.1, read as the reverse complement.
GCCCAGAACTAGCCAAACCGGCCCTGCTCAATGTCTGGGAGTCATGACTTAAAAACTCACACAATGGCCCTCCAGGGTGAGGAGAGCCCTGCAGTGTGATAAGGACTCCAGGCACTGGTTGATGTATAAACGCAGGCAGGGGGTGGCGGGGGAGCGAGAGGGGAATTTGGAAATGTCTGACATAAAAAGACGGTGTTTGAACAGGACTCCCACGGCTGAGTGCTGTGTGTGGACACTGAGCCAATATCCTGTCAGGGCCTGACAAACCCCCCTTATCAGGGCAATCAGGAGTCCAGAGGGGCTGGCCCGAGCCAGGAAGAGCTTTCCCAAAATCCTGCTCCAACAGGTGCTGGAGAGGAGCTGGGTTATCAGTTTTGGCACATCTCTGAGTGGGTTGTGCTGCTGTGGGGTGAGAGGGGAGGTCTGGGGGCTCTGGGAGCTCAGCTGAGGGCAGGAGGAGCTGCTGCCCCTTTACCAGAGACCCCACAGGCTTCAGAAACCCCAAAAACCTGGACAGACACCTGAGCACAGACTGAGTGGAGGCGGATGGTGCTGCCTGAGGAACATCCTGGCAGATGCCAATGGAGTGAAGGGGATTCCCCTGACCTTAATCTCCTTGGAATTTGAACTAGATTCAGTGTCCTGTCCCAAAAGGGGGAACACCATTCCTGGGTGGTGTCAGACCGTTGGTGTTCATCACCTTAATGCTGGTTGTGCTGCAGGACAGCTAATTCCAGCTAATTCCAACAAAGCCTGGATGGATGGAGGGAAGCTCTTCCTTGCCATTCATACACAAAATGAATATAAATTAAGATATTGAAGTCATCAAAATTATTGTTATGACCTTTACTCATCCAAGGTCAAAGTTAGTTTTTATTAATCTTGAGGATGGGATTAAAACAACCTGATAATGATGTTCAGAGGGGATGTTTAAATGCAGGGCAGGACTGATCTCATATGGAGCAAGGCACTTGAGTGCTAACACATAAAAATGACAAATGGCAGAGCTCTGACCTGCAGTGGGGCAGGTTTTGGTCTCCTCTGTCAAACTTGGCCATCAAATCCTCTCTGTGTTCAGGCCATTTCTAGCAGGTGCTCAGGCAGTTCTCAGAGAGATGATTTCTGATTTTTTCCTGAGCTGCTCTGACTGACAGCAGGAGCTGCTCGGGGCTGGAGCAGGGAGCAGCAGATGGTGGGATCTGCAGGAGCCCCTTCCTGACGAGCCAGGCTGATCCTTTTCGGATGGAACGAGAGGAGCAGGCACTCGAGCAGTTGAGGAGAAACACTCCAGCTGCTTTTATGGCTGGAAAGAAACTGGGGCTCCTGGCAAACTTCCCAGCAAGGATGGTTCACTCTAAAACATGCTGAAAAAAAACTCTAGAACAGCTGCAGAATTCAGGGTTTGGCTTATTCATGTTGAGCTGGGAGTGCTTGAGAGTCGGGGACGCGCAGCACAGAGCCATTTTCCCATCCATTTTCCCATCCATTTTCCCATCCATTTTTCTATCCATGGGATCCTGGTTCAGCCAAATCACCTGCCATGCTCTTCTTCTCTCCCCTCCCCTCCCCTCCCTGCAGCTGGTCTGGCTCGTGAGCTTCCTCTCTGCTTTCTTCCTGAGCCTCCCGTACGGAGTGGCGGTGGGCGTGGGATTCTCCGTGCTCGTCGTGGTTTTCCACACCCAGTTGTAAGTACCTTACAGCCACCAGAAACACGGGAGATCTCCCAGGGGCAGAAAGAAGGACGGGTGATTTTTTTAGAGGCGACCTCTGGCCCGCAGGAGCCCCGGGGAGTGCAGGTGTCCTGCCCGGAATGTGCAAACAGGAATGGCAGGCGCCAGTTTACTGCCTGCATTCCCCTGCTCCCGTGCACATCCCAGGCCCAGGGGAAGCCTCAAGGTATTTGCTTCACCCCACAGAGTTCCCAGCATGAACTCCTGCTCACAAAAAGAGCGAGCCCTGTCTGTGTGCAGGGCCCTGGTGTGAGGTCTTCACACCACTTTTAATCCATCAAAGCCCTTCATTAATATCTCCCAGTTTGGCAGCTCAAAATGCTGACTAATTTTTTTTTTTTCTGCTGTGGACTCTGCAGGGATGAAATATAAGAATTTTCACCAAGGAAATGTTTGAATCCTGCTGTTTTCTTTCCCTTAATGCTGTTCCCTTCTTTTCTGCAGTCGCAACGGCTCTGCCCTGGGCCAGGTGACTTCCACTGACATCTACAAGAACCCCAAAACCTACAACAAGGTGAGCTGAAGATCAATCATCCTCAGAGAAAATACTGTTCTTTGACACTGGTGCCCAGCCTTGCTCTGAGCTCCTGTCTCTGGTGCAGGTCCATGAAGTTAATGGGATTAAAATCATCACCTACTGCTCACCGCTGTATTTCGCCAACTCAGAGATATTCAGGGAGAAAATTATAGCCAAGGTGAGCAATTCCCTACAAAATCCCTGCCTGAAGCCAATCCCAAACCGTCCTTGCTCTCTCCTGTGTTGCTACACAGGGTAATTAAGCAGTGGGTGATGATGAATGATGGTCACATCCATCCTCTGCTCCTCAGTCCTCCTCTCCCTGATGCTCAGGGCTGTTTGCTGAGCTCATTTTAGAGGCTGTGCCCGAATCCTGGCAGGTTCCTCCTCCAAGCTCTGCCAAAACAGGGGCATCCTGCTATTCCAAGTCTCTCCCTGTGTGTGCAGGTTCCCTGAGTTCCAGGAGAAGTTTGGATTCCATCAGGATCACCCCACTCCAGTGCACAGCTGGTGCTCCAGGCTGTGGGAAGGAGCAGCAGCTCCTGACTTCTGGAACAGACTTTTTAAAGAAAAATCTCTCTTTCTCCACAGACAGGGGTGGATCCTGGCAAGGTGTACTTGGCCAGGAGGAAATTTGTGAAACAGCAGGCGAAGGGCACAGCACAACCACCAGCAAAGCTCCCAAAATTCCTGCTGAAGGAGAACAAGGTAACTCAGCTCCTGAGTTCCCAGAAAGGTCCCTGTGTCCATAAGTATGAGCCCAAGTCCCCATCACACAGCTCCTCTTGACGTGGGATTTTCTGCACCATTTTCCTGGCCACATTTCCCACCTCTCATCCCCTTTCCTCCCCACCTACATCTCCATTCCTCCCTACAGTGTAAGGTGGAGGAGAACTGGGAATGGCTGGGAGCAGGGAAGCTGGGGAGGAGGCCAGAATGGGAACGTGGTGAACAATCTGCAGAAACCAGGCAACTCTGGCCTCTTTCTCTGGGGATATGTCAGCAGTTCAGCCCCAAGGTGCCCGTTCAAAGCCCATTTCTCAGCCACCCCAACCCCATTTGCTTTGCAGTGCTGAGCAGTTTTGAAACAAATGAACCATGGTTGATTCGATATTGTGAGGATATTGTAACAGTATTGCAACGATAACTATGGCAGTTTCAGGGCACACAAAGAACGAGGCAGGCACAGCAGGTCAAGGGAAAGCTTCTCTTTTTTAATTATCTGACTCCAATACCTGTATACATTTGTACAGAGGTCAAGAGATTGGCTACACAGGTTGCCACCTCTTCGACCTGGATGATGAACATCACCATCAAACACATTTTCTCCTCCCAGAGGAGAAAAATGTAAACACATAGATAAATGCTAAAGATATACATGGTTTTCATGAAGCTGTGTGAGAACAGCACTGCTGGAGTTCAAACACTTGCATTTTCAAGAGAACTGAGGGCAACAATAACCATAAATTATCCTAAATCCAGCTGCAAGGGACAGCCAGGCTGGAGATAGTCCAGATGAAAAATATCAGTGGGCAAGAGGTGCAGTGACCTGCCAGGACCCCACCTGTGCCCTGCCCTGACCCTGCACCTCCTCTCTGCCGCAGACCTTGTCTCTGCAAGAGCTCCAGAAGGACTTTGAGAGCACCTCCCCAACAGACACCAACAACAACCAGACGACTGCCAACGGTGCCAGCATCTCCTACATCACATTCCACCCTCCTGCCCGCGGGGCTGGGGCAGGGCAGAGCCCCGGGGAGCTGGGCAGCAGCAGCACCCTGCAGGGCAGCACCTTCAGCGTCCTGCCCGCGGCAGACGCCGACCCCGTGCTGACGGCACCACCCTACATCAGCTTCCACACCATCATCCTGGACATGAGCGGGGTGTGCTTTGTGGACCTGATGGGCACTAAAGCCCTGAGCAAGGTTAGCTCTGTGCTGCCAGCACAGATGGGTGACAGGGACCTTCTGCTCTCTCACGTAAAGGTGTTTGTGTGCCACAGTTGTGTGGTTTTTCTACTTCTGCATGCCTGATTTCTCCTTCAGCCCTGATAAAAGATTTTATGCATAAACACAAAGCTGGAGCAGCAGTGGTTTTAATCCTCTCTCTTCCATCTCATCCTTTCCAGTTGTGTTCCAGTTACCAGAAGATTGGGATTAAAGTGTTCTTGGCAAACGTGCATGGTAAGAATCCCCAAAGAACACATTTCCATGGGATCTTCCCCCATTTCCAAGCTCCTGACAAACAGCAGATCTTTTTCTGTTCTTCATTCAAACTGTGAGATGTCAGTCCTTTGCTGGCCCAGGCCAGAACAGATAAAAGGAGAGAACAGAAGAAAGGAAGGAGAATCACTGTTCTCCCTGTAGGAAATCAATGCTTTCATTTGGGAAGTGATAAGGCTGAACATCTCCACACTCAGCATGCAGGAAAGCAGATCCTCACACTCATTTCTACTGCAAACCTGCTTCTTCTGAGCCTTGCCTTCGCTCAGAGAACTCCAGCAGCCACACACACCTCCAGAATTCCTCCTCTGCTCTCCTCCTCATTCAGCCCTCTCCTTTCTCCAGCCCAGGTGTACAATGACATCAGCACGGGGGGAGTGTTTGAGGAAGGAGGCCTGGACAGAAGTCACATCTTCCTGACCATCCACGATGCTGTTTTGTTTGCACTGGCCAGCATCAGAGAATTTGTCCACCCACCCATCTTGGAAGAGGTAAATTTGCTCCCCAGCCCACAAGATTCTCCTGTTTGGCTTCCAGGCTGTGTCAGCCCAATGGAAGAGAAACAATTTGCTGTTGCACTTAAAGAAGCTTTTTGTTTATCTCAAGCACTAAAGGTCTAAATCCAGCAAAATATTTAATATTCCAGTTGTCATGTATGGGCCAACCACCTTAGGCTGGAATGGATTTCCATGGAATTCAGAAGTGTCAATGTTTTACACAAACCCTCAGCTGAGAGATGAGTGTTGTCCCAGCCTGGAGGAGCCAGAAGAGCTGTTCCAGCACTGTGCCCTCAGTTTGGTGCTGCTTGGAGCAGCCAAAGGCAGAATTTGGCCCTCAGTGATGAAGAAATGAAGGCAAAGCTCGTGCAGCTGGAATAGTCCTGGCATCCATGAATGCTCCATTGGTGGGAGGAGAACAGGAGGAATTCTGAGGCAGGAATGTGGCCCATGCTGGTGGCACAGCCTCAGACAGGCTCTGTCCCCAGACAGGGGGTGGTTTATTGTGTGCCAGCTGGAGTTGGCACCAGCAGCACCAGTTATCTCCCCAGGACGAGTTAAGGTATCTCCTATCAAACCAGAGTGATAGGCAAACACCAGCCCAGACAGAGCAGATAAACACCTGGAGCAGGACTCCTCCTGTGCCATTTCCCTCAGAGCTTGTGTCACCTTTTAGGCCTGGCTTAGTCATTGTTTTCACTCCTTTTGACCCTGCACTCTGCTAATTTGTGGACTGGACTCTTCCCTGCACAGAGGCCGACCCAGACAGAGCTCTCCATCTATGATGAGTCTGTGGACGAGAGCACTGCAGAGTACAAGAACCTGGAGGAGGTGAGTTGTAATGCCAGGGGTCACTGCAGCCATGGCTACGGGGCAAAAATCAGAACTTCTAATTGGGATTGATTAGATGGGAAATCATATGAAAGTAACTGCAGTGCTTCGGAAAGTTAATTGCAAATAGAATTTTAAATCCCTGTCTTGAGGAGCTCTGGAAGGCAGCTGGGTGAGGAGCAGGTGGGTCACCCCACAGAGGAATCCTCCATCATTCTGGGCCACACAGCTCAGGTTCAGTCAGTCCTGTGGTCTCCACACACATGGGGGGAACCTGGAGAACCAGGTTTGGTTCATACCCAAAAGAAGAGTCATGAGTGAAGATTTTCAGCACAGACTTTGTAAATGCTGCAGCAATTCCCACCCACCTGAGGGCCTTGGGAGGAGATCCCCTCCAGGGCTGGCCTTCCCTGTGCTGCCCATGCCCAGCTGAAAGAGAAGGGCTGGGAAGACCTGGGAAACTCCTGAGGGTGTATGTGTGACAGTGACACCGAGCTGTGTCACTGGGGCTGTGCCCTGGCACCAGCCCTGACCCTGCTCCTTTTCTGCACCCTTTAGGAGATGTTTGGAAGCATGTTCCACTCAGAGACCCAGACAGCTCTGTGAGCACAGCCAGCACGGGGCAAACCCTCCAGAAGAGACTCCTCTCTCCCACCCCTCCGTGGAGAGCTGTGCTTCTACCTGGGGATGAAACGGGTTTGCAAAGAGGCCATCACCCTCCAGAACTGCCAAATCCTTCCCTCCTCCCTGCCCTGCTCATGGCCCTCGGAGCACAGGACTCTGCAGCAGGGGAAGCAGGAGCTCAGGAGATGCCACCTCACGGATTGCAGAAGTGGAGCTGGGTTGGAGGCAGGTGCCTGAACTCAGGGGACATTCAGCCACCCCTGTGTCCCTCACAACCCTTCTGGAATTGCATCATCTGGGCATCCTGCTCCTTCCCTTCCCCTCCTCCCTCTTTCCCCGAGGAAGTGAAACACAAGCAGACAGTAAGAGCCTTTCAGGGCTTGGCCTGACGAGCAGCAGTGGCTGTGGCAGTGCTGCTGCTCTCTGACGTGCACTGACCCCGGGGCTGGCTGTCACTGCAGCCCCCCGAATTTCCCTGCAGCCTCTGCCTCTCCTCTTCTGTGTCCCAGCATCCCAAAAAAACACTGCCTCAAACCAGTGCTGTATTTCTGACACCCCAAAGACCTCAGAGCTCTCTCAGCGGGGCTAAATTCTGAAATGTGTAATTTTATTTTTTTCTTACTAATAGGACAGGCTTGTACTCAGAAATAAGAATTCCTTGTTATGTGCATGTTGTCCTGCCTGCCCGGTGGGTTGAGTACATGAAAATAGATTCTATTTTAAAATGCTAGTTCTATTTTAATACTCTAAAATATTACAAATTTTAGTGTACAGTTTTTGAAGTACACAGACATTATTGAGCTGATTGCTGAAGGCTTCTTGGGAAGAGAATGTGGGGCTTTCCTGCAGCTCCCAGATGTCTCATTTTTAAGGAAAATAGTTTCCTGAACCATTCTGCTAGACAGTCACTAAAGGAAACAACAGCATCACCCTGCCAGTTTGGTTTTATGTAACATCTCAATAGCCAAGTCACCATTTCTCTACCTCAATTTCTGATTATGTGGTGCAGGAGAGAATAATAAAACCAAAGGAGAGCAGAAAACCCCACTAGTTGATGGTTATTACTTATTTTAATCTTGGACAGCAGTGGTTTCTCCAGAAATCTCCATGTATAACTTGTTCTACAAGGTAAAATTAAGAGACTAAGTCTCTTCTGGATCAGTTCTGGCAATAAATATAACACCAGCAGGCAAATGACACTGCTGGAAGCACAACGTGGCCAAAGTCATAATTCCCAAGTGCCTGGACAGAGAATTAGGGGAGCTCAAAGTCGCACTGGTGAAATATTTTCACTTCCAGTAAAATATTCCCTTTTTTGCTCTTAAGTAACAGTGAGATTGATGTGTTTTGGCTCTGAAGCCTTACTTGGTAAATGCATGATGTATAACCAGCTAAGAAATGTTTGTAATTTATTTAATTTAATGTTGGTTTCGTTCCTTTTTTTTTTTTTCTTTTTTTTTTTTTTTTTTTTTTTTTTTTTTTTTTTTTTTTTTGATAATAAAGAATGTGTGAACAATCATCATCATCTTCCGCTGACTCCGGGGCAGGATTTCCACGGCTGTTCCCATCTGGTCTTTGGCATTCTGGGATAGTTTATGCCATAAAGCTGAGATAAATCTTCACTTTCAGTTCAGAACAGCTGTAAAGAAGGGAATAAGAACTGTTTCGTCATGCTAGCTGGTGGAATCAAGGAAAGAAGTGACATATTTTGAAAAGCAGGTGGATTTAAAGTCTGTCAGGAGTGGGGCTGCACAACACACAGAGACTCCCTGTTCCTTGGTCAGTCCTGGCACCCTTCTGCCTCACTTGTGGCCCCACTGAGCCCGAAGGTGGTTATTCTCCACAGGAACTCCTTTTATCCCCACCTTTTTGGGAGCAGCATCCCAAGATATTGGGAAGAAATTCTCCCCTGGACGGTGCTGAGGCCCTGGCACAGGTTGTCCAGAGAAGCTGTGGCTGCCCCACTCCTGGAATTATCCAAGGCCAGGTTGGAAAGGGCTTGGAGCAGCCTGGGACAGTGGAAGGTGTCCGTGTTCGTGGCAGGGGTGGAATAAGACGGGATTTAAAATCTTTTCCAACGCAAACCATTCCCTAACTCCGCGCTTCCCTCAGCCGCCGCCACATCCGCTGCAAACTACAGCTCCCAGCGCCACCCGCGAGAGGGGCGGGTTCTATCCACCCCCGCCCCAATCCCATTGGTCATCATCCCCACGGGCCGGGTGGCGATTGGCTCCGAGCCACGCCCGTCAGCCGTGGGCGTGCAGCGGTCGGTGATGGCGGGCGGGCGGCGGGCGGTGACGGCGGCGCTGCTGGCGCTGGGCTCGGTAGTGGTGGCGCTGACGGCCGTCGTCCTGCTCCGCGCCTTCGTCCTGCGAGCCCCCGCCGGGGTCCCGCGGCTCTGGGCACGGAGCGCCGGCACCGCCGCCTTCAACGCCAGCGAGCGGCGGGAGCTTAAGGAGGCGCTGCGAGGTGAGGGGGCCCGAGCGCTGTGAGCCCCCCTCGCCCCGGGACTGGCCCCTCCTGAGGGGAGATCGGGGGGACGGGTGTGGAGGCGGCCGTTCCCCAGGTGCTTTCCCTGGGAGGAACCGGGTGTTGGCTCCCAGCAGGACTACGGAAGTGACTGAAAATCTGTGCTGGGCACTGCTGAGGCCACACCTCGAGCGCCGTGTCCAGGTCTGGGCGCTGCAGTTCAGGAAGGGCTGGAGCGTGTCCAGGGAAGGGTCTGGAGAGTCCTGAGGGAGCTGGGGAAGGGTCTGGAGAGTCCTGAGGGAGCTGGGGAAGGGGCTCAGCCTGGAGAAAAGGAGGCTCAGGGGAATTTCTGGCTCTGCACAACTCCCTGCCAGGAGGGGACAGCCGGGGGGGGATTTGGGATCTCATCCCAGGGAACAGGGACAGGAGGAGAGGGAATGGCCTCAGGCTGGGCCAGGGGAGGCTCAGGTTGGAATTTCAGCAGGAATTTCCCC
>JANPWX010025358.1:0-17118 GCA_024734555.1 Trochalopteron elliotii | reverse complement strand
GACGACGGCGCTGCTGGCGCTGGGCTCGGTAGTGGTGGCGCTGACGGCCGTCGTCCTGCTCCGCGCCTTCGTCCTGCGAGCCCCCGCCGGGGTCCCGCGGCTCTGGGCACGGAGCGCCGGCACCGCCGCCTTCAACGCCAGCGAGCGGCGGGAGCTTAAGGAGGCGCTGCGAGGTGAGGGGGCCCGAGCGCTGTGAGCCCCCCTCGCCCCGGGACTGGCCCCTCCTGAGGGGAGATCGGGGGGACGGGTGTGGAGGCGGCCGCTCCCCAGGTGCTTTCCCTGGGAGGAACCGGGTGTTGGCTCCCAGCAGGACTACGGAAGTGACTGAAAATCTGTGCTGGGCACTGCTGAGGCCACACCTCGAGCGCCGTGTCCAGGTCTGGGCGCTGCAGTTCAGGAAGGGCTGGAGCGTGTCCAGGGAAGGGTCTGGAGAGTCCTGAGGGAGCTGGGGAAGGGTCTGGAGAGTCCTGAGGGAGCTGGGGAAGGGGCTCAGCCTGGAGAAAAGGAGGCTCAGGGGAATTTCTGGCTCTGCACAACTCCCTGCCAGGAGGGGACAGCCGGGGGGGATTTGGGATCTCATCCCAGGGAACAGGGACAGGAGGAGAGGGAATGGCCTCAGGCTGGGCCAGGGGAGGCTCAGGTTGGAATTTCAGCAGGAATTTCCCCATGGAAAGGGCAGGTGGAAGTGCCCAGGGAGGTTTGGAGTGCCCACCCCTGGAGGTGTCACCTGGAGGTGACACTGAGTGCTCAGGGTGGGGATCAGGCACAGCTCAGACTCCATGATCCCAAAGGGATTTTCCACCCTCAGCGATCCTGTGGTTCTCCTCAGCCAGCTCTCGCCCTGTGTTGATTTTCTCCACCGTTTCCTGTTTGTACACACAGAATTTTGCCAGACACCCATGACGGTGTTTCCAGACATCCCTTTGTCCACTGGATAAGTCACTGTCGGGATTTTCTCCCTTTCTTGTTCTTGCTCACCACTGCTGTGACCAGTCCTGGGCTGTTTGTGCTGTCTGACGTAGAAGATTTTAGGTGTTTTAGCTCTCAGTAGGGCTGGCACTGTGTAGGAAACCACAATCTGGCACCCAGTGATAAAACCCTGTGTGTAAACCTCATACCTTGCTGCTTTGTAGGATTTATTGCCTAGCAAATCATGTTTGCATTCTTTTTTTTTAATGGGAAAATGAAGGCCCACAATAGATTTTTTGTGTTAATTCATGAATCACACGACCTCAAAAGAATCCCTAACCTCTCCTGGCAGCTGCTGTTTGGAAAGGCAGCTGGGACTGAGTTATTCTCATGTTCTGCAGGACAGAGACTGGATGTTGAAGAGCCTGTTTAAATGCCAGGGAAGACCAAAGGGGCCAACAAAAGCCCTGTTTGTTTATATAAGTTAATTTATAAAGCAGTATGGAGGTGTAATAACCATCACAACCTGCCTTGCGCCTGAGAAAGAACCTTGGACTGCCAACTCAGCTGCCTGTGCAGCTGCCAGAGGAGTCTGTGGCCCTGAGGAATCAGATCACCCAAGCAAATTGCAGCTGCTCCTGGACAGTAGCACTTCTAACAATATCATTCAACACTTCAGCATGAAAAGTGGAGTCAAATTATCTGGAGAGATACCTTGGCTGAGCTGTTAGGAAATGCTGGTGGCTGCCTGTGCACGGCCCAGCTGAAGCACATCAGTCTTTTTTTTTGCTGTGAAATAATGTTTAAAGCCTGGAAAAACACTCAGGAACATAAATGTGCTTCCCCTTTTTGAAGTGCAGTTTGAGCTTTGTTTGATTTTGGTGCTGAGTGATTTCTGTTCTGTGTTTCTTTGAAGGGGCCATTAAAATCCCAACTGTGTCCTGGTCTCCAGAGGATTTGAATACAACTGCCATGGCAGAATTTGGGAGTTACATTCAGAAAGGTACTGAACTTCCAGTCTTGGCAACCTCTGCTGCTCTATTTCATTTTCATAAACAAATTGAGGAAAGCATGTATCATTCCTGAATGTTAGGGACCAGATATTTATATTTTTCCTGAAGAAAGGCCTGTCAGAAATGTCACACGTCTGTCCCTTCTGTGGTTTGGGGGTATCAGTGGCCCCAAAAAGGTTCAAAAGACTTTTTGTAATGATAGCTTTTGGTCCTTGAGATGGTTAAATGCCACCAAAAAAAAAAAAAAATAAAAAGAGGATGACTGCTGCTGCTTCAAGCTAATTTTTTGGCAGTTCCATCATTGCTCCCTGCAAAAGAGCTGCAGCACTGCTGAACAAGAATTCTGCTTTTGTTCAGGAGAGTTTCAAATCCCAGGTGAGATGGATTGGTAAAAACGTGAGAACTTCCATCCTCTGCTGTGGCCAGTCTTATTTACAGCCCCCCCCTATGCCACCTAGGTGCCACCTCTGGAATAATGCTAAAACCACTCATTATTGTTAATTTTACCTTTTTACATCTACCTTTAATTTTATTTTTTTTTCCTTAACAGTCTTCCCGGCTGTATTTTCTTCAAAGTTCATCCAGCATGAAATTGTAGGGACATACAGCCACCTGTTTAGAGTTGAGGGCTCTGCCCCTGGCCTGCTGCCCTATATGCTGCTGGCACACATGGATGTGGTGCCTGCTGCCCCCGAGGGCTGGGATTTCCCTCCTTTCTCAGCTGCAGAGCACGAAGGTTTCATCTACGGACGAGGAACGCTGGATAACAAAAACTCTGCCCTTGTACGTGTGCTTGGTAAAGTCCTTCCACACAGATACAGCCTGGGACAGGCAGAGGGGAGCAGTCCATCCTCTTGGGATTCACTGGGTTGTTTTTCTCACTCCCTTTTTTCTGTGAGAAATTCCTAAACCCTGCAGTTTCAAATTCCTAAATTCTGCAGTTTCATCCCAACTTCTCCTGGAGTTGGAGTGGAGTGACGGCTGTCGCTGAAGAAAAGCGGGTTAAAACTCCTGAAGAATCAGGAGAATCATGTTCACAGGTGCAGATGTGTTTGGTGAAATGCCCAGTTGAAAATTTTAGGGCACAGGTGGCCACAGAAACTGTGGCTGCCCCATCCCTGGGAGTGTCCAAGGCCAGCTTGGACTGGACAACCTGGGATAGTGGAAGTTTCCCTGCCTGTGGCACTGGATGAGCTTTAAAGTCCCTTCCAACCCAAAGCATTCCATAATTCTCTGTCAAGTGCTGTGTTTGAAACAGGGATAGACCTTCTCCTTTTTCCCAGGTGTCATGAGGCACTCCAAACCAAAACTGACCCTTTGAAAAGGCTTGAGTTTCAAATTAAACACTGTTTATTTGATAGGGTAGACAAACAACCCTGCATCTTTTATCCAGGCCTCTGGCAGAACAAAGAGCTGTTGTATGAAACACATTTGGGAGGAGTGAATTCAGAAAAGATTGATCTGGGAAAGATTTCTCATTGGGAAAAGGTTGATGGAAAAATTAATGAGGAATATCTCCCTTTGTGATTTTGATGACGACTTCCCTGGCAGCCCTGTATTTAAATTTGAACAGCTGTTTAGTGTCACGCAGGCCACACTCCTAGAAAGTTTCAGGATGTTTAATGATCAATTTCAAAGCCTTGAAACTTAAAAGTTTAAGTTGGTGCTTCATTCTCCTGTGAAATGCACAAGTAACTCCACAAATGGCCAAAAAACCCAAAAACTTCAGCAATTTCAGTGAACATGGCAAAAAATGGGGGCTGACAATACAGAGGTGATATGTGAAAATTTAAGTAATTTAAATTGAAAAAGAGAGATGCAATAATAGAGCAAATGTATTGGTTTTATATATATGTATACATTACAGCAAATGGTAGATTTGATTTCTCACTCTTCGGATTAAGTTTTTTGTTCTGTTTCTGTCATCTTGGCACTTCTTGTGCAAAACATGCTGCTCCTTAAACTCCCTGGATTTGGTGACTGCAGTGAGAGCCAGTCTGGGGCTGTGCCAGGCCCTGTAAGGGAACAGTGAATTCCTTGGATAATTCTGGCTCTGTGGGGCTCCCTGTGCAGTTTGTTCCTGCTCTGTATTTCATGTCCCTGCCCTGACACTGACACCTGTCAGAGCATGACTGATAAAACATTACAGATTACAGAGCAAAACCACTGCAGTGTCTCTTCCAAGGAACAGGAATATCCTCAGTGGGAGCTGTAGGAATCAAAGCATCACAATTCTCTTCCATCACTCTGCATTCTGTTTCATTTATTCTCTTTATTACCACACAGGGATGGTTCAGCACGTTCTGCTTTTCCTGCAGGGCATCCTGCAAGCTCTGGAATTTCTGCTGAGGAGGAATTACAGACCCCGCCGCTCCTTCTACGTTGGCATTGGCCACGATGAGGAGGTATTTTATTTTCTTCCCTTCCCTTGCAACAACAACCTGTTTGCATTGTTCCTGGAGGTAACAAGGCTTCATTTTGAAACATTGTTTAGCTGGAAGGTTTTTCCTGTTTTTCTTGGTTGTGTGGGGAGATACTGTGTCAAGCCCCAGGTCACAGTTGTGGATTGATTGTTTGGCATTCACAAAGGGTTCGGTGTGATGAGCAAAGAAAAAAGAACACAGGAGGGTGTCACTTCAAATTCTTTTCTGCAAGGAAGGTGCAGCAGGAATCCTAATTTGGAGACAGGAAAAAGCTGGGTTGAGATTCATGTGGTCGTGCCAAATGTTCAGGAAGAGCTGGCAAAAATGTTCCAGTGGTACAGAGAGACAGAGGAGGTAGGTTTGGTTATGCACTGTCAAAATATAAAGACAAAGAATTATTAATAGTTGACATGAATAGGTCTGCAGTTGCTTATCTGTGGAGTTTATAGCTCTGAGATACCAAAATGAAAGCAGCAGTCAGTGACTCATCAATGAGAGCACTCCTCATCGTGGATATAAATTCATCTGCCATCAGGCCATTAACAATCTCCAATTAATTTTCCTGGAAGAACCTTTTATGGTTGCTCTGGAGCTGTTCCCCAGGGAATTGGTGCGTTCTTTGTGCTGTAGCCAACAGCAAGGTGTTCTCCAGTTTTCCTCTCAGTGTTCTGGCTGGATCTGATCAGTTCCTCTGCCTGGATTGCACAGGTGTCTGGTCTGAAGGGAGGAAGGAAAATCGCAGCTCTGCTGGAAGCCAGAGGAGTGAAACTCTCCTTCCTGCTGGATGAGGGGAGTGCTGTGCTGGATGGGATCGTTGCAGGGGTGGAGAAGCCAGTGGCAATGTAAGAGTGACCACTTGATCCATTTCCAGTCATTAATTAGTGATAAATGACATTGTTTATGTCACTACAGAGTGTTTCCAAGACATGTGGCAGTGTTGGTGCTGCCTGGAGGGCAAGGCAGGGACCTTCAGCCTCTGCCTGCTGCCCATCACAGCCCTGCTAACAGAGGCACAATGTTCCCCTGAGCATTTTCATTCTGTGCTGTGGAGCTCTGCTCACTGGAGAAGCAGCCCAGACACCAGTCCTGCAGAGATCTAAACACTGTGTTAATGATTTGTTGTTGCTGCCTGAGTGGTTTTTATCATACTAAAACTATGCAGAGCAGTTATTTTTATCTACGGTCTGTCCGTGCGTGTTTGGAATTGCATTAGTAATTTCTTTTTGTTAATTAATTGATTAATTTATCATTGTCCAGGATTGCTGTCACAGAAAAAGGTTCAATGACACTGAACTTCACTGTGGAAAAAGAGCCAGGACATTCATCCTTTCCTCCTAAGGAGACAAGTATTGGCATTCTGGCAGCAGCCATGTCCAGGTGAGAGCTTCCCTGTCACCCAATGTCAAAAACTGTCAAAAAAACCTCCTACATCACTGATACGTGACTTTTTAAATATTTGTGTTTAGATTCTTCTTCAAATTGCTGTTCTGTATTTGAAATTGCAGTTTGTAGCTCACTTTGAAGGGCAGAGATGCAGCTCCCGGCCAAGGAGCAATTGCCAGGTGTCTGCAGAGTCTTTGCACTTCAGCTGTTCCAAGTGTCAGCCAATTCTTCAAAAGCAAGACAAGTGCTGTCTGCCCTAATTTACTCTGCAGCAGCAGAGACTCCTTTGTTTGGGTGGCAAGATTTCTCTGGAATTTGTTCCTGCACATCCCTGCTGCCTCAGTTGGGAATTCTCCAAACCGATGAACATGGAATGGAGTCATAATGTCACAGCAGAAATCATTTCTGAAGAGATGTAAGCATCTCTGTGTAGATGTCAAGTAATACATATTTTAGGAAAACTGAGTATGTCCAGACATGGTGGGATTTGTGTGCTATTTTTCTGGTTTTCCATGTATTTATAGGAGCCAGGCTTTGGGATTTTTTTCAGCTGTTTCTCAAAGGAAATCTTTGCACATGACTGGAATGCCCTGAAATCTGTGGAGCTCTGCTCACACATTTACTTACCAGGAGAGCAGAGTGTGATTACATCTCCAATAACAGGGATACATTTCACAAATCAGATTCCTGACATCCTTCTGGAGCAGTAACAGCCACAGAGGGGGTTTGTTTTACCTTTTCAATGTTGATTTATTTCCTAGGCTGGAGCAGAATCCCCTGCGTAACCTGTTTGGCCACGGACCAGAGCTCATGACTATGGAGCACCTCGCAGCAGAGGTGAGGGGAGAGGCAGCATTTCATTCCCAAATTTCCATAGGAGTAACCCAGTGAAGAATTTAGAGCACAGTTATGTAGAAGGGATAAAAAAGCTGATTTTTCTCCCGGGTTATTGTTTCTGCTGGAATTGTTTTGTCCATATTCAAGTGACTCCACCGGGCTCTTGGCAAATAAAAACTTTCTGATTTGTGCTTTTGTTTCTTTCCCTCAGTTCAAGTTTCCTCTCAACATCATCATGAGCAATTTGTGGCTGTTCTCACCTATTGTCAGCAGGTAAGATAAGAGATCCTTGATAAACATCCCCAGCCTCTCACCCTTAAAGGAGGAAACCATTTCTAATCTTCCCAGGAAATCAGTTATTTTATAGTTCAGATAATTCAGTGGTTTCCTATTAATAACCACATTGTTAATTGAATAAGCCATCATTCAGCTTCTTGCCTGTGGAATTATGGTGCTTATTTTTTAGCAATATTCAACTTATTTGGAAAATTTTGCTTGTTTGTTTCTATTTTTGTAGAGTCCTTGCCTGGAAACCTTCCACCAATGCCTTGATCCGAACGACCACTGCAGTCACCCTGTTTAATGCAGGAATCAAGGTGCTTTCCTTTGGGTTTTTCTCCATGTAATTATGATGAGACAATTAGGACATGTCATTTCCACCTATTTATATCCAGTTATAAGATCTGTGTGGGCACAGTCTCATTCTTACCTCAGATGTGGCTTGGATTTGGCTGCAATTGAAAATCACTTCCTTTCAGAAGTATCTGATCTCTGCCCACCACTGTTAAAATTGTTAATATTTTAGGATAGCCAACAAAATGTGGTTTCTGCATAATCCTATAAAGTATCAAAGGCAATATTTGAAACTGTCACAGTCACAAACACTTGTAGACATTTGTAGTACAGGTCTGGAGTTTGCCTGAAGTGGGTTGGATGTGCAACTTGGACTGAGAGATAACAGCCAGATCCTGCCCTGATAGGGAAGTGGAGTTGTCCAGAAATACTGGAGCCCTGGAAAACAAACAGGCTGTGCTTGGCGTGTCCCTGAAAAATCTGTGACTGAGAAGCATCACTGGACAGGAGGAGATGCAGTGGCTGAACAGTGACACAGAGTGGCCAGGAGGGAAGTGACACCCTGGTTCCTTGTGGGTTTTTTTAAGATTATGTATTTTTTTGTTTTAACGAAGTTGTAAGTATTCAGTCTGTAGGTAAGAAGAGTTATATGTTCAATAAAAATCATTTGTTAAGCGACTTACATTTACCCAAATATGAACCATGTAATGTGACAATGAGGTAAAAATATCACTTAAAAAAAATCCAGAGTTTCAAAATTTCTCAGTATAAATTTTCTGAAGGGAGAGGGTAAAAGATACAAACTTCTATATAAGTAACAGCTGGCTTCATTTTTGTTCATTTGATGAATATTTATTTGTGTACTTTTAGATAAGATTTACAGTGTTTTAACACAGAAAGAGACATCACACTTGGTGGAAACAGTGGAGCATCTGAGGCCTGCAGTTCTTTGAGAAGTTCTGAGTTTGCAGTTGGCATTTTCACTTCCTTTTAAACTTCCTTTTGTCCAGGTGAACGTCATCCCCTCCTTTGCCAGAGCCACAGTGAACTTCAGGATCCACTCAGCTGAGACAGCTGCTGAGGTCAGCACCCTGCTCAGATCTCCTCAGTTCTGTGCCAAGGGGCACTTGGATCATCTGGGATCTGGAATTGGGAGTTTTAGGGTTTGTGCCCTGGGAGAATTTGGGAATCTTGCACACTTCAGGAGGTCTGACAGGCCTGTCCAGCCCAGGGCAGCTGTGAAATGTTGTCAGTACAAAACATCTTCCCTCCCCAAGCCTTTGCTGGGAGTTTCTCTCTCTGGAAGCTTTTTCTGGAGTATTTGGATGCCATAATTTCCAAGAGCAGCAGGCTGAGCACCTGCCTTTCAGGGCTGAAGCAGTTCAGGAGTACCTTGAGACAATAAAGTGCTTCTGAGTAAAAAATTCAGCTGAAGTATCAGTCATGCACTCACTCAGAAGAGGAAGAGAGACTGACACGCTCAGTCTGTGTTTGCAGCCACAACTGACAGTTCACAGACAGATGTTTTCTGGAAAGCTGAACATCTGCTGATGTCTCTGAGGGCTGCTTTCTCATTCCTTGTGCTCATTTTGTCTCTGTGTTTCACCCCCAGGTGCTGGAGACAGTCAGGAACACCATTGGTGATGACAGAGTGAAGATTGATGTGGTGGAGGCCTTTGACCCCCTGCCCATCAGCCCTTGGGATGAGCAGACATTTGCAGTGCATATTTTTCAAAGGACCATCCTGGACACTTTCCCAGATGTTGACAGTGTAGTCCCAGGTGACAGCAGGCACATGATGGTTATTGTTTCCTCTTCTGCTTTTCCCTCCCCCAGCACTGCCTTGTTTCCATTTGCTGTGGACTCCTCCACCCCAGCTGTTAACTGCTGGAAACAGCTGTTTTTTCCTCTTTTTATTCCGTTCCCTCTTTATGCTTTAAAAGTTTTAATGTTGTTTTTTAGTAGTGGAAGTAGAAAAAGCAAACAGGAAGCTGACAGAAACAATGAGCCTTGAACTGGGCTCTCTGCACATACAAAGCAATCTCTTCAGGGAAGAAAAGAACTGTGAGGGAGAGGAGGAGGAGGTCTTCTTGCTTTAGTTCTTCTTTTATTGTTTTCATAGCTGCCAAAGCCATTCCTGCTTTTCTGTATTGTTCCTTATGATCCCAGCCTCTTCCCTTTCTTGCAGCTCCTTCCTAGCTCTGTAGCTGTTGGATTGAAATTTAAAAATTAAATTTTTGGGGAGGCTGAGTGTCAAGGCCGTTCTTAGGTCGAGCTGTGTGTTCAGCTCCTGTTCCTGAAGGAGAGAACATTCTCCAGGATGTGCCAATCAATGTTTCCAGTGATGCTTTTGCTGCAGGACTGTTATCATTTGCTTTTCCTCCCTCCTGTTGGGGGGGAAAGGTTGGGTCACTTTTCAAACTCCAATTGTTCCTCTCGTGCAGAACAAACCCCAGGTTTGTTTTCCAGGCACGTGCATTGGAAACACAGACAGCAGGCACTTCACCAACATCACCAAGGCCATCTACAGGTTCAACCCTCTGCTCCTCAAACAGGATGATCTCCCCAGGTACTGAGCCCTGCACCTGGGCCCAGGGAAAGAGCACATCCATGAGCAGTGGGCAGGAGGAAACCCTCACACACTGTCAGGCCACCCATTTCCTGCAGGTTTGGGTGCTGGGGATGGAAATGACCCTGGGACAGAGTCAGCCCTGGCTCTTTGTTCCTTCAAATGCATGCAGGACACATTGAGGGGTTTGGTTCAGTGGTGCTGAGTGGATCCTTTGTGTGCTGCAGCAATGTGGGTTGGATTTCATGATCTTGAAGGTCTCTTTCAATCTAGAAATTCTGTGATTCTGTGAGAGGTGTTGTTCTGGTAGTTGGCCTTGTCCTGCAGATTTATCCACATTTTTGGACATTTACACTCTGAATTGATTTGAAATTTCCTGAAGTTATGTGATAACAACATCATCATGCAAGGGATTCTTTGCTGATTTAGATTTCTCATTTTATTGAGGTGCAGGTGATGCAGGAGTTGGGTGTTCTGGCTGTACTGGACAGTGACAAAAATGGCCAAGAAATGGGCCATTATGATTCTTCCCAGATTAGATTTTTTACAGATTTAGCTGTTGGGCTCTGAGCCTTGAGTCAGTAAATTTGGGTTGGTCACAGTGCAGGTTTTGGTTTATATTGCTGTGTTTTTCTGTTGTGCACTGCTTTATAAAGTCAACAGCCAAGCAGAGTGTTGGGTGTGTGCAGTTGGGTCAGAAATTCCCCCTGGACTGAAACATATCCTTTTTCTTTCAGGATCCATGGGTTGAATGAGAGAATCTCCATTGAGAATTATGAGAAGCAGGTGGAGTTCCTCTTCCAGCTGATCAAGAACTGTGACATTGAGACCCTTCCAGAGCCCCACGCCAGCTCCCACGAGCTCTGAGAGAGCAGCTGCAGGTGGACTCTGGGCCAGAGGGGGCTGAAGGTGCACTTGTGTCTTGTGTATTGAGCTACAGCTGGAATTTGGGGCTGTTTTTATATTGTGGTTTACATACAGATGGAAAAAGGGCTGTTTGTGTGATAGGAACCTGCCAAAACCCAACAAATAACTTTAATTTCTGCTCTCCGTGCACTGATGTGCAGCCATTAATCTGACACTAAATTTTTCAGCACTTTAAGCCTCTGAAATTGGTAATCACTAAAAAATCTAAGCTATAATCAGCAGCCACTCACCACCAGAAGGTGAATCCTGTGGGCTTCTGACAAACCTGTTTTTTTATGGTGAATGGATCTCTCTCAGGTGAGGTGTCAGCCAGAAGGTCACAGGGAGGGTTTGTGACATGGTGAAAGGGTTGCTGTCACTGGTACAGCCACACTGAGGGGTTCTTGCACTGCTGCTGGTCGTGGGGGTTTTCCCAGGGGATTTTCCCAGAGGATTCTCCCAGGGGATGGTCTCTCCAGCATCCATGGTACTCTGAGGCAGTGTCAGTGTTCACTCCCATGGCTGCACTGATTTCTGACTCTTATTTCAGGTACTCCAGAACTTCTGTGTTGTTGTAACTGAGGAGGTGCTGAACACTTTCCTTTCCCATCATTTGAGTGATAATTTTTTCCCTCCCTGACTCATGGTGTGGCTCAAAATGTGTTTGTGCATCTGTGTGTCAAAATGAGGGATTGCAGCTTTAAATAAGGAATTGCATCCCTCTTGTCTGCTCATCTCTTTCCTCACTGAATCAGTTCATGCTTCCCCTTTGCTCTTCTGAGAACTTGATTGTGAAAGATGTGAAGCCCTTCCTTTTCTTCTAGATCAGAGGTTTGTTCCTTCACTGCCAGTACAGGCAATTTCCACTTTCCTGCTCAGTTTTTTGGGAATCCTGGGGTAGGCAGCCCATGGATGTTGACTCTGCTTCATCTTGCACTTCTTGCCTACCTGTGACAGCACTAAAGGGTTCAGCCTTCTTTTGGCCTTGACAGCTAGGATTACCAGTATTAATTAGACAGATCATTTATTTAATCAGTTAATTAAATTAATAAATAGTTAACAGAGTGATATTAGCCAAAGAAAAGCCTGAAAGCTGCTATGTGACAGTGACAGTGCCTGTGCTGCAGGGACCAGTGCAGCTCCTCCTGCTGCACAGATGTGTCTGTTTTTCAGCACTTCAATTATGCACTGGCATGGGTGGATGTTCTGCTCTAAATTCATACTGTGAAATGTGCTGGAATGTACAGGAAATACCCTGAAATGTATCCTGAAAAACACTGATGGAACTGTGATTCCAATTCTTTCCGTTCACCGTTCTCTTATTTATTTGTGGTCTGATCTTATCACTGTGGCCAGAGGGCTCCAACCATATCACCCACTGAATAATTGAAACAGAACTGACAGTTTCATCTAATAAAACAAGGAATGAATTCTTTTCTGATGATTATTCAGTCTTTTAATGTAGCTGTGTAATTGCAGTGAAGTCATTTCCACACCTGAGCAATCCATAAAGTTTCCAGCAAAACAAACCCACCTATTTTCCAGCCAGCTTTGATCTTTGCTCCCTTTTCTGTACAAAAATCAGCTCGCCCTGGCCAGGCATTGTTGGGCAGTAAATAGTTTGCATCTTTTCTGCTTTGCTGCACTTTGTGATTTGTTCAGCCACGTGTCTGTGGCTCTTTTGTGGAGGTGTCACTGCTCCTGTGAGCTCCTGTGTGCAGGCACAGCAAAAGTGATGTGTCAGGGCACAGCACTGAATGGAACCCAGCCCTGGCAGTGGGAGGTGCACAGAAGGGTTTGTTGTTGTTGCTTTTTCTCTGGCAAATCTCCCTAAAACTGAGTTTAAAGCCTTTGCTTTGGCTGTGGCTGTGTGGGGTCAGTATTGTTTAACAGCTGATGGTTGTGCTGCCAGTCAGAGGGGCTGGAAAAATGGGAAAACAGGGAGAAAATGGGTGAAAACTCACAAGAGAGCACAGGTTGTGAAAATCCTGACCTGGGTCGCTCTGTTATAGTGTGGAAGGAGGGATTTGTTGCCTGTTGTACCAGCAAATGTGTCCTAAAGACATAAAGCATCCTTTATATTCTGTAATCTTCCCCCAACCAAAAAACCCCTCACCTCTGTTCTGCTGAGGATTGTTTCTTTAAAGGAAGAAGATTCATTTTGCTGCTGAAGGAAGAGTGAAGGGCAGAGGGTGCTGGGAAGGCAGGGCTGGCTTTGGCAGCTCCTGTGTGAATGTTGTGCCATGAGATTTGGCTGGGGCAGCTCCTTGCAGAGCTCATTAAGTGCTGCTCATCAGCCAGGCCCGGGATCTTGCAGTGCCTCAGCACTGGGGACGTGCTCAGCAGAGCTTTACTGCAGCTCAGAGGCCACTGAAGTGCTTCAAACAGACCCTGTCCTGCAGGATTCTGCAGGATCCACTGAGGAAACAGCACATTCCCTTCTTTACCCATTTTCCCAGTCACTCCTGATCATTATCTGTGCTTTTTCCATGTTTTTTTCCTCCGTGTTCTTAAGCCTCTTTATTTTATCACACTCCCTGCCAGCTCGTGGTTGTGTGACACAATTCCAGGGAGTCACTCAGTGCCTGGTGCCTGCACACACCTCCTGACAGAGCAGGGCCCTTCTCACCCCATTTCCCTGCTGCTGAAAATGTCACTTTTCCTCAGTGGGAGATTCACCTGAACAATGAGATTAATATGAACGATGCCTTTTCTGTTAAGATCACCTCCAGCCTTGCAGGGTGTGAGCAGAATGCCAAGCACACGATGAAAACACAGATTAATGACTCCTGGAGCTATTCTTTTTGTGTTGTGGTGAGTCACTGTGCCTGGAGCAGGGAGAGCAATTACCTCTGACTCAGAGAAGGAAGGAAGAGCCTGATTTTCTGCTCTGAATTCAGGTAACTCAGTCACATTGACAGATAGGATTTGAGCACTGTGTCACCCCAATTCCAGTGTGTGTTACATCCACAACTTCCTTTTTCCCCCTGCTTTTCCCCAGATCTGCAGCACTGATGTTCTTGTGCCAGCAGTGACCCGAGGTGAGGTGTGTGCAGTTGTCAGACTGCTGTGGGCCTGCTGCAGCCTGGGGAAAAGGTCACATCCCACACCTGCATTTTCTAAAGAAAGCTCTGTTGCTGGGCTCTCTTTTACAGAACTTGGTTTATTTTCAGCCCCAAGAGGCCGTGGGGAGTTCAGGCTCAGAGCTGGAGGAACAAGGTGTTTACAGAGTTGTTTCCTCCAGCTTTGCATTTGACACTTGGATTCTTGGCTCCTCTTTGGCAGTTCCATTTGATGTTCCACAGAGCTGCTGAAATCCATTTTCTCCAGCAGGTGCTGTGGAAATTCCCCTGGATCAGTGCTGTGGAGTGAGACATGCACTGGGGAACCTGGAGGCTGCTCAGCCACAGCCTGTGCTGTTAGAGAGGAGCACTCCTCACCTGCAGCTCAGCCTGTCACCCTGAATTCTCTGCTTTTCAGTGCTCTGCTGCTTGAACCCTGCACAAATTCTTGCCAAATCTATTCAGTCCTTGCTGGTGCTCTGCAGCTTTCACAGAACTTTTGTCCCTTCAGTCCCCAAATTTGTGATCTTGAATCAACCACTTAGAGATGTGCTGCTGCGAGGTCTCTGCAGCCTTGGGGCCATCTCAGTGGTGCAGAAACGCTGCCCAGGGAATGGTTTTTCCTGGCCGAGGCGCTCGGGGGAGGGCTGTGTGACACCGGGGGAGGGCTGTGTGACACCGGAGCAGGGGCTCGGCTCGGCTTTCCGGTCCCACAGCTTCCCCCGGGGCCGCGGGAGGCAGAGATAAAGGGCTCCGGGCTGCCGTGGGGAAGGGAGGGCCCTGCTCCCTGCAGATCCCTCTGCTGATTGCTGAGCTGATCTCAGAGCCGTGGTGGTGGTGGGGGGCCCAGAGGAAGCTGCAGTCACTGCTCAGCAGGAAGGAAAAATGACCACATGGAAGGGTGGTTAGAGCAGGGGGCAAGGGACAAAGGGAGCTTTGGCACTCTGGGATTTGCCATGGGGTTGGTCACAGGGCAGGGGGGTCTTGTAAGTGACATTCAAATCATGCAGCTTGTCCCAGGGTGCTTTTCATGCTTCTTTTAATTGATACTTTTAAGCCAGCACAATGGCTTAAAAATATTAATGTGGTTCATTGCAGCCCTGTAAATACTCAGATCACTTGAACATTGTGCCTGGCCTTGCACTACAGAGATGATCCCGTGGAAGGGCCTGGGTCAGATATTCTGCATCTGATATCCTTCCACTTGGATATTTAAATGTTGGTACTGCAGGACTGCCTTGTTGTATGTAAACATGTTCATCCAAAGTCCTCTCTGGGATTTTGGGAAGTGAGAGGGTCTTCATGGAGCAGGAAATAGTGGGGAATTAAGAGATTATTGTGTATTTTTTTTAATCATCACTCTCTGGTCTTGCCAGCCTTGTGGTATCAGTGTTTTGTTCAGCCTAATTCTGGCTATAAATGAATTCCCTCACAGGCTGTAAGTGGAACAAAGCTGACATGTGAGGCACATCCCCAGTGGCTGCATGACAGGTGTCCCTGTCCCTGCTGTCCCAGCAGATCCTGTGACCTTGTGGAGCACAGGAAAGCCAGGCCCAGGTGCTGCCACAGGGAGGGACCTGCCAGGGGCTGCCCTGTGTTTGTCACCAGCACGTGGGGGACACAGGAACACAGCTGGGACCTTGGAAAAAAGGATGGAGATGGGTTTGTCTGCTTCCAGGCTGGCAAAACAGAACTTCCTGGATCTGCATTTCTCCCCCAGCTCAGGGCTCAGCTGCTGATGTTGTTGCCTGCCCTCGTGAGCTGCTTGTGCCCTGCAGTGACATCTGAGGGGGCAAGTCCTGCTCCATAACCTGCTCAGCCTTGATTTCCTGCTTGCAAGGAATTGGGAACCCAGTTCCTTCAGGATCCTTACTCAGGAGCAGCTGGGGCTCCACTGAGATCTGTGACAGGCAGTGGTGGAGCCAGGACAGGGAGCAAAGGCACCTCTCAGTGCACTGACACTTCTCTCTCAGGACTTTTTGAGTGACTTTGGCCAAACGTTTTTATCCTGCTGGATTGTCCTGTGGAAGGGCCCCCCGAGGCCATTCCTGAGCACTTCAGCAGTGCCACAATCACGTGGCTGCTGTAAAACACACGGGCACGACATTCCACCAGACATTCCATGATCCAGCACAGCTCAGTGGCCAACTCCTTCCTCTCCAAACATTTTTTGTTGCCTTTGCTACCTGCTCCCTGCAATTGGAAACCCGATTTCCTGCCCTTTCATCCTCTGCCTTTTTTTTTGATCTCAGCCTGGCTGCTGGTGGGGGTTTTATCTATTTCTGTTTTCTTGTCTCAGGCAGCTTTTGTCCCCACACTTCCACTTCCTGAGCCTGCAGCTGGGGAGCAGCGGGGTCACATTTGGGTGCAGGTTGTTTTTTGGGGAGGTGAGGGAAGAATGGAGGCTCCATCCCGGGGGAGGGATGGATTTTCTGAGTCAGGAAGGAAAGATGAAGGTGGAAGCAGAGCCTTGCAGCCAGGTTTGCTTGGACAAAGGAGAGTGGAGGCTGGGCTGGAGGGTTTGGAGCTCCAGTCCCAGCTGGAGCATGGAAGTTGGCTGTGACTGGAGTTGAGATGTTCCTCTGGATGTCTCGAGTTTTTCATGAGGTTTCTTTGCTGCTGGAGGTCCTGAGAATGAGTGAAGTGACCCCAAAGGCTCCTCATGCCTTGAAATCCCAGAATCCCAGGATGGTTTGGGTTGGAAGGGACTTTGAACTCGTTTACTCCACCCCTGACATGGGCAGAGACACTTTCCACTGTCCCAGGCTGCTCCAAGCCCTGTGCAACGTGGCCTTGGACATTCCAGGGATCCAGGGGCAGCCACAGCTGCTCTGGGCACCCTGTGCCAGGGCCTGCCCACCCTCCCAGGGAGGAATTTCACCCCAATATCTCACCTAAACCTGCTCTCTGGCAGTTTAAAGCCATTGTTCCTTGTCCTGGCACTCTCTGCCCATATAAAAAATCCCTTATCAGTGCTGCTTTCTCTAATCATCTCTCCTGCTCTGCTCCACATGTTCCACTCATCCTCTCCTCCCAAATATTCCAGGAAAACACCTCTCTGTGCCCAAGTTTGATGGGAGCAGGCAGAACTGAGGCAGCAGAGCCCACAGCTTTGGGTCACAATGGATCCCTGCCCACGACTGCTTGGGTTTCCTTAAGGAATGAAGTCACCAGCTGCAGGAATGTCCCTGTGCCCATGTGGGAATGTGCCCTCCCCTTTCCCCCACACACGTTCCGTGTCCCAGCCACCCTCATTGGCCCAGAATGTGTCTCCAAGGCCTGGAGCTGGGATCACATCATCACCCTGAGTAATAACTCGCTGCTGACCGTTTCCTGGGAGGAAAGGAAAGGCAGGAAGGAAAAACAACGGCTCAAAATTTCCACTCATGACAAGAAAAAAAAAAAAAAAAAAGGGGAAATAAAAGGAAAGCGTGAATCAGAGG
>JANPWX010025357.1:17497-32006 GCA_024734555.1 Trochalopteron elliotii | reverse complement strand
CCTGCCATGTGTGAGATGCTCGAAGAGGCCTCACTTCTGGCTGGATGCTGCCTCAAAATGGGGATTTTTGGGGTGGAATTCTCTATGTGGACAACCCCTCAGCCCTCCTGTCCCCATCCCTGCTTGGGGACAGCCCTGCCATGAGTGGGAGAGCTGTGTGTGCTCTCCCAGCAGATCACCCTGTGTCCATGGAGGTTGTCACTGCCCCCGACCACTGCCCTGACCATGTTGGGCACCAATAAAAATGTTTTGTTTTGGTTTAGGGTAAATTTGGGAGGAAATTTTTGAATGGGGTTTTTTTGGGGAGTAAATTTAAACAGGGTTTTTTTTTTTTTTTAGTTGGTTTGGGAAAATAATTTTTTTAGAGAAAAGTGGAAAAATATTTATTTAATAAATAAAATGTTTACAAGCATAAAGAATGAATAATACAAATAGTAATAATAATAATATGATTTTATTTTTTTTTTGCTGTTTTGAAGAGAGATGGTAAAACTGAGAGTTTGTGCTAGGAGTTAGTTTAGCTTTTTTAGTTTTTTTATTAGTTTTAGTTTTTTTGGTGTTGGAAAATGTTGAGTTTAGGCTCGGTGGGTTGTGGGTGCAAGATTTTGGTGGTTTTTTTGTTTTTTTTTTCATTTAGAGCAGATTAAAATAGTTTTAAGAAAAAAAAGGGAAGAAACAGTTTAGGAAAATTTTTTTGCTTTAGCTAGCTGCCCCCGACCACTGCCCCGACCACTGCCCCTGACCACTGCCCCAACCACTGCCCTTGACCACTGCCCCGACCACTGCCCCGACCACTGCCCCCGACCACTGCCCTTGACCACTGCCCCCGACCACTGCCCCGACCACTGCCCTTGACCACTGCCCTTGACCACTGCCCTTGACCACTGCCCTTGACCACTGCCCCGACCACTGCCCCTGACCACTGCCCCGACCACTGCTCTGACCACTGCCCTTGACCACTGCTCTGACCACACCTCCTCTGTGCCACCCCAGCTGTGCCTGGGCTTCCTGCAGTTCGGCTTCGTGGCCATCTACCTGTCCGAGTCCTTCATCAGGGGCTTCATGACGGCGGCGGGGCTGCAGATCCTCATCTCCGTGCTCAAGTACGTCTTCGGCCTGACGGTGCCGTCTTACACCGGGCCCTTAGCTATCGTCTACGTAAGTGGGGGCTCCTCACAGCCACCTTCCCCCCCACCACCGCCAGGAAAATGGGTCCAGGAGGCCAGGAAAGGGTGGAGGGAAGGGGGATCCCCGCCCCAGCACGGCCAGGATGCTGCTGTGTTCCCTAGCCAGAGTTATCTGAGCCCTGTCTGTGTTTTAAATGAATTTTAAATGAAGAATGGATGAAATGGGACTGAGATTTTAATCCCAGTTTTAAAAGTTTAAAAATCTGGGTTCCAAGGAATGATGAAATGGGGCTGGGATCTTAACCCCAGGTTTAAAAGTTTAAAAATCTGGGGTTTAATGAGGAAATAATGAAATGGGACTGGGATCTTAACCCCAGTTTTAGAACTTTAAAAATCTTGGTTTTGAGGAATGATGAAATGGGACTGGGATTTTAATCCCAGTTTTAGAACTTTAAAAATCTGGTGTTTAATAAGGGAATAGTGAAATGGGACTGGGATATTAATCTCAGTTTTAGAACTTTAAAAATCTTGGGTTTAGTGAGGGAATAATGAAATGAGACTGGGATCTTAATCCCAGTTTTAAAACTTAAAAAATCTAGATTTTAAGGAGGAAATGATGAAATGGGACTGGAATCTGGTGGGCATATGAGCCATGTTGCTTTACAGCAGGAGCCTTGCAGAGCTGTTAGCAGCAGGAACATTTCCTCTGAGCAGGTTTGGCCATTCCTGGGATTTCCTGCATCTTCCATGGATGCATCCTGTGCTGATGCAGCCAGAACTGCATTAAATCCGCAGGACTGGGGCTGATCCCCTCAGCAGAGGGTTTTTAGCACTGCTCACATCTCAGGCTGTCAATTGTGGTAACAAGGGCTGTCCACTGTTCTGTCCATGTTGTCCAGAGTCCCTGGCTCCCCGTGACCTCTCCTCCTCTTCTCTCCCCTTCAGACATTCATTGACATTTGTAAAGGTCTGCCCCAAACCAACCTGGCCTCCCTGGTCTATGCCTTGGTCAGTTCTGTGCTCCTGATCGTTGTCAAGGAGCTCAACCTGAAGTACATGAAGAAGATCCGGATGCCAATCCCGATGGAGATCATCATTGTGAGTGACCCCTGGGCTGTCCCTGGGACCCTCCCCTCGCCTCACAGCCCCGGGACACTGCTGCTTTCAGCAGGGGCACCATGGAGAGCATCTACACAGTGAATATGACATGTCCCCCACATGGTTTGGGGTCAGAAACTGGGCTGTCCCCGTGTTCATTCCTCACTGCATGCTGAGGGTGAAGAATATAACCCCTGCTGGGACTGTCCTCACCTTCCCCAGCCCAAATTTGGTGCTGGTTTTATCCTGTCAGCTCTGGGAGCACGGCAGGGTGAATGCTCTGAGCCAGCTCAGCTCTTCCTGCTCGCAGCTCTTTATTCCCTGTCCTTTCAGGTGATCGTTGCCACGGCGATCTCCGGCAGCTTCAACATGCCCAGCAAGTACGGGATGCCAATAGTGGGGAAGATCAGCATGGGGTAAGTGCTTGTTCGGGTCTGATTCACCTTCCAGACAGTTTTCCTTCCTCCTCCTCCTCCTGCAGCCTGGGGAAACACCTCACTCTTCCCTGCTGTACCAGAGTCCCCTGCCAGGAGTGTCAGTGCACCCTGTGACACAACCACCCCCTAATCCTCCGGAGTGTGGGCATGGATTATGTCATTCCTGAACCTTCCAGCTCCTCACTGACTCCCCCAGCCCCTGCACAGCACTGTCACAACTTCTGTGCTCTGAGTGCAGGTTCCCCCAGCCCACCCTGCCCCTGGTGAGCAAGTGGAAGGATATGGTGGGCACGGCTTTCTCTCTTGCCATCGTGGGCTACGTGATCAACCTGGCCATGGGGAGGACCCTGGCAGCCAAGCATGGCTACGACGTGGACCCCAACCAGGTATTTCTGGCTGGGGCTGGGGCTGGGGCAGCC
This sequence comes from Trochalopteron elliotii, assembly GCA_024734555.1. NCBI lineage: Eukaryota > Metazoa > Chordata > Aves > Passeriformes > Leiothrichidae > Trochalopteron > Trochalopteron elliotii. The sequence continues at coordinate 28,925 of JANPWX010025357.1, read as the reverse complement.
AGGGGCTGCTGCCTTTGCTGTCAGGCGTGAAGGGAAGAGCTCACAGCATGAACAGGGACCGTGTAAACGTGCTCAGCTCCCTGCAGAGAGAGCCTCCGTGGCTTTGTGCCATGTGGGGGGTGAAAGGACACAGCACAGCCCTGTCCCGTGGGGTGCAGAGAGGCTGGAAAAGGGAAAGGAGCTTTAGGCTGGGCTCTCTGCCTTGCTGCCCCTCCAGACTCAGTGTTTTGGCAGCTCGCTGAAGCACAGTGAGGTGCATGCCCTTCTCAGGGAGCAGAGAAAGACCTGGATTCCTGGTGTGTCACCTAGATACTGTGAGAGGCAGGACATTAAGTAATCCTCTTTTGTCATCCCTGGCACAGTGGCAGCTTTCAACAACAGCCACACATACCACATGGAGCCCTGCCCTGAGTGTGTCAACAGATGACAACGTGTTTATGTGGAATTGTGCTTCCAGGTTTCCCTGCTATCCCAGATCTTACTGGAAGGAAAGAGTCTGGGATGCACTGCAGGGAACCCAGAGCCTGTCCTGGCCACACAAAGCAAACTCAGGCCCCTGCTCTCTTGCCATGTGTCAGCAGGAAGGGCAGCTGTCCTTTCTGATGGACATTCTGCACATCTCCACAGGAAATGTTGGCCCTGGGCTGCAGCAACTTCTTTGGATCCTTCTTCAAAATCCACGTCATCTGCTGTGCTCTCTCTGTCACCCTCGCCGTGGATGGGGCAGGAGCAAAATCCCAAGTTAGTTCCTCCTCCTCCTTCCTTCTCCTGCTTCCTCCTCCTCCTCTCCTCTCCACATTCCCTCTGGAGCACAAAGTGCTGTAGCTGCCACGTGCTGCCAGCCTGACTGTGCAGCTCTGGAGAAGTTTCACACACAAGTGCTGCAGGCTGCTGCTGCTGTTAAAGCAGAATTTCCTCCCTCCCCAAGCCCAGTTTGGTCCCTGATTTGATTTTCTGCACAGAAGCAGAGCTGTCAATCTGTCAATCCAGGGCTCCCTGGACTGAGCAGTGAGGAAACCTCGGGGTTATCTGTGGGATCTGCAAACCCCTGCCTGTCTCCAGAGGCAAACATCCTCTCACATAAAATGCTGCAGTGCCCATTTGTGCCCCTGACTACACCCAGGGGAGGTTTGGGAAGCCCTGATGTTTGCAGAAGTGATTTTCTTTCCTCTTCGCAGGTGGCAAGTTTCTTTGTGGCTCTGGTGGTCATGGTGACAATGCTGTCCCTGGGAATCTACCTGGAGCCTCTTCCAAAGGTAAGACAAACATCTGTGCAGGCAGAGCCATTGCAACACCCGCTCTCCACACCCAGACACAGGCACAGCCTGCCTCCAAAAGTCCCTGATGCAAAAGGCAGCACGGGACAGTTTGTTCCTGGCCTGGGGACCTGTCTGCACGGGGTGTCTGGAATCACAGAATCACACAGTTCCAGGCTGGTTTGGCTTGGAAGGGACCTTAAACCTCATCCCTGCCATGGGCAGTGACACCTTTCACTATTCCAGTTTGCTCCAAGCCCTGTCCAAGCTGGCCTTGGGCAGGGATGGGGCAGCCACGATTTCTCTAAGAAAATGTGAATTCTAGTGAAAGAATCATCCAAATGACACTGCTCAGATCCAAGTGAGATCTTTGTGAACATCACCCTCGTGATGGGACTGGCCCAAGGCAGGCAGATGCTGCAGAAAAGCATCCACTGCCAAACATAGCCTGGCTGAGACCATTCCCTGTCCTCCACAGTCTGTGCTGGGAGCCCTCATCGCCGTGAACCTGAAAAACTCCCTCAAGCAGCTGGCTGACCCCTTCTACCTGTGGAAGAAGAGCAAGCTGGACTGTGTGAGTGCCTGGGCTGGCGGGAGACATCCCCTGGCCAGGGCAGGATGAGCAGCACAGACTCCAAAAAATCTTTTGTGGGGTTTTTGGGGGTACGAGTCTCTTGCAGGAGGTGGGTTTGGCTCTCTTGGTGAGATGGTGCTGCCTGTCCTGCCCAGCTGAGCACGCTGCTGCTCAGAGCACATATCAGAGAGGCCTGAACTCTTACCTGCTGTGTTGAAATGCCAATCAAGTGCTGGAGCCTGTTTGCCCAGAACTAGCCAAACCGGCCCTGCTCAATGTCTGGGAGTCATGACTTAAAAACTCACACAATGGCCCTCCAGGGTGAGGAGAGCCCTGCAGTGTGATAAGGACTCCAGGCACTGGTTGATGTATAAACGCAGGCAGGGGGTGGCGGGGGAGCGAGAGGGGAATTTGGAAATGTCTGACATAAAAAGACGGTGTTTGAACAGGACTCCCACGGCTGAGTGCTGTGTGTGGACACTGAGCCAATATCCTGTCAGGGCCTGACAAACCCCCCTTATCAGGGCAATCAGGAGTCCAGAGGGGCTGGCCCGAGCCAGGAAGAGCTTTCCCAAAATCCTGCTCCAACAGGTGCTGGAGAGGAGCTGGGTTATCAGTTTTGGCACATCTCTGAGTGGGTTGTGCTGCTGTGGGGTGAGAGGGGAGGTCTGGGGGCTCTGGGAGCTCAGCTGAGGGCAGGAGGAGCTGCTGCCCCTTTACCAGAGACCCCACAGGCTTCAGAAACCCCAAAAACCTGGACAGACACCTGAGCACAGACTGAGTGGAGGCGGATGGTGCTGCCTGAGGAACATCCTGGCAGATGCCAATGGAGTGAAGGGGATTCCCCTGACCTTAATCTCCTTGGAATTTGAACTAGATTCAGTGTCCTGTCCCAAAAGGGGGAACACCATTCCTGGGTGGTGTCAGACCGTTGGTGTTCATCACCTTAATGCTGGTTGTGCTGCAGGACAGCTAATTCCAGCTAATTCCAACAAAGCCTGGATGGATGGAGGGAAGCTCTTCCTTGCCATTCATACACAAAATGAATATAAATTAAGATATTGAAGTCATCAAAATTATTGTTATGACCCTTACTCATCCAAGGTCAAAGTTAGTTTTTATTAATCTTGAGGATGGGATTAAAACAACCTGATAATGATGTTCAGAGGGGATGTTTAAATGCAGGGCAGGACTGATCTCATATGGAGCAAGGCACTTGAGTGCTAACACGTAAAAATGACAAATGGCAGAGCTCTGACCTGCAGTGGGGCAGGTTTTGGTCTCCTCTGTCAAACTTGGCCATCAAATCCTCTCTGTGTTCAGGCCATTTCTAGCAGGTGCTCAGGCAGTTCTCAGAGAGATGATTTCTGATTTTTCCTGAGCTGCTCTGACTGACAGCAGGAGCTGCTCGGGGCTGGAGCAGGGAGCAGCAGATGGTGGGATCTGCAGGAGCCCCTTCCTGACGAGCCAGGCTGATCCTTTTCGGATGGAACGAGAGGAGCAGGCACTCGAGCAGTCGAGGAGAAACACTCCAGCTGCTTTTATGGCTGGAAAGAAACTGGGGCTCCTGGCAAACTTCCCAGCAAGGATGGTTCACTCTAAAACATGCTGAAAAAAACTCTAGAACAGCTGCAGAATTCAGGGTTTGGCTTATTCATGTTGAGCTGGGAGTGCTTGAGAGTCGGGGACGCGCAGCACAGAGCCATTTTCCCATCCATTTTCCCATCCATTTTTCTATCCATGGGATCCTGGTTCAGCCAAATCACCTGCCGTGCTCTTCTTCTCTCCCCTCCCCTCCCCTCCCTGCAGCTGGTCTGGCTCGTGAGCTTCCTCTCTGCTTTCTTCCTGAGCCTCCCGTACGGAGTGGCGGTGGGCGTGGGATTCTCCGTGCTCGTCGTGGTTTTCCACACCCAGTTGTAAGTACCTTACAGCCACCAGAAACACGGGAGATCTCCCAGGGGCAGAAAGAAGGACGGGTGATTTTTTTAGAGGCGACCTCTGGCCCGCAGGAGCCCCGGGGAGTGCAGGTGTCCTGCCCGGAATGTGCAAACAGGAATGGCAGGCGCCAGTTTACTGCCTGCATTCCCCTGCTCCCGTGCACATCCCAAGCCCAGGGGAAGCCTCAAGGTATTTGCTTCACCCCACAGAGTTCCCAGCATGAACTCCTGCTCACAAAAAGAGCGAGCCCTGTCTGTGTGCAGGGCCCTGGTGTGAGGTCTTCACACCACTTTTAATCCATCAAAGCCCTTCATTAATATCTCCCAGTTTGGCAGCTCAAAATGCTGACTAATTTTTTTTTTTCTGCTGTGGACTCTGCAGGGATGAAATATAAGAATTTTCACCAAGGAAATGTTTGAATCCTGCTGTTTTCTTTCCCTTAATGCTGTTCCCTTCTTTTCTGCAGTCGCAACGGCTCTGCCCTGGGCCAGGTGACTTCCACTGACATCTACAAGAACCCCAAAACCTACAACAAGGTGAGCTGAAGATCAATCATCCTCAGAGAAAATACTGTTCTTTGACACTGGTGCCCAGCCTTGCTCTGAGCTCCTGTCTCTGGTGCAGGTCCATGAAGTTAATGGGATTAAAATCATCACCTACTGCTCACCGCTGTATTTCGCCAACTCAGAGATATTCAGGGAGAAAATTATAGCCAAGGTGAGCAATTCCCTACAAAATCCCTGCCTGAAGCCAATCCCAAACCGTCCTTGCTCTCTCCTGTGTTGCTACACAGGGTAATTAAGCTGTGGGTGATGATGAACGATGGTCACATCCATCCTCTGCTCCTCAGTCCTCCTCTCCCTGATGCTCAGGGCTGTTTGCTGAGCTCATTTTAGAGGCTGTGCCCGAATCCTGGCAGGTTCCTCCTCCAAGCTCTGCCAAAACAGGGGCATCCTGCTATTCCAAGTCTCTCCCTGTGTGTGCAGGTTCCCTGAGTTCCAGGAGAAGTTTGGATTCCATCAGGATCACCCCACTCCAGTGCACAGCTGGTGCTCCAGGCTGTGGGAAGGAGCAGCAGCTCCTGACTTCTGGAACAGACTTTTTAAAGAAAAATCTCTCTTTCTCCACAGACAGGGGTGGATCCTGGCAAGGTGTACTTGGCCAGGAGGAAATTTGTGAAACAGCAGGCGAAGGGCACAGCACAACCACCAGCAAAGCTCCCAAAATTTCTGCTGAAGGAGAACAAGGTAACTCAGCTCCTGAGTTCCCAGAAAGGTCCCTGTGTCCATAAGTATGAGCCCAAGTCCCCATCACACAGCTCCTCTTGACGTGGGATTTTCTGCACCATTTTCCTGGCCACATTTCCCACCACTCATCCCCTTTCCTCCCCACCTACATCTCCATTCCTCCCTAAAGCTTAAGGTGGAGGAGAACTGGGAATGGCTGGGAGCAGGGAAGCTGGGGAGGAGGCCAGAATGGGAACGTGGTGAACAATCTGCAGAAACCAGGCAACTTTGGCCTCTTTCTCTGGGGATATGTCAGCAGTTCAGCCCCAAGGTGCCCGTTCAAAGCCCATTTCTCAGCCACCCCAACCCCATTTGCTTTGCAGTGCTGAGCAGTTTTGAAACAAATGAACCATGGTTGATTCGATATTGTGAGGATATTGTAACAATATTGCAACGATAACTATGGCAGTTTCAGGGCACACAAAGAACGAGGCAGGCACAGCAGGTCAAGGGAAAGCTTCTCTTTTTTAATTATCTGACTCCAATACCTGTATACATTTGTACAGAGGTCAAGAGATTGGCTACACAGGTTGCCACCTCTTCGACCTGGATGATGAACATCACCATCAAACACATTTTCTCCTCCCAGAGGAGAAAAATGTAAACACATAGATAAATGCTAAAAATATACATGGTTTTCATGAAGCTGTGTGAGGACAGCACTGCTGGAGTTCAAACACTTGCATTTTCAAGAGAACTGAGGGCAACAATAACCATAAATTATCCTAAATCCAGCTGCAAGGGACAGCCAGGCTGGAGATAGTCCAGATGAAAAATATCAGTGGGCAAGAGGTGCAGTGACCTGCCAGGACCCCACCTGTGCCCTGCCCTGACCCTACACCTCCTCTCTGCCGCAGACCTTGTCTCTGCAAGAGCTCCAGAAGGACTTTGAGAGCACCTCCCCAACAGACACCAACAACAACCAGACGACTGCCAACGGTGCCAGCATCTCCTACATCACATTCCACCCTCCTGCCCGCGGGGCTGGGGCAGGGCAGAGCCCCGGGGAGCTGGGCAGCAGCAGCACCCTGCAGGGCAGCACCTTCAGCGTCCTGCCCGCGGCAGACGCCGACCCCGTGCTGACGGCACCACCCTACATCAGCTTCCACACCATCATCCTGGACATGAGCGGGGTGTGCTTTGTGGACCTGATGGGCACTAAAGCCCTGAGCAAGGTTAGCTCTGTGCTGCCAGCACAGATGGGTGACAGGGACCTTCTGCTCTCTCACGTAAAGGTGTTTGTGTGCCACAGTTGTGTGGTTTTTCTACTTCTGCATGCCTGATTTCTCCTTCAGCCCTGATAAAAGATTTTATGCATAAACACAAAGCTGGAGCAGCAGTGGTTTTAATCCTCTCTCTTCCATCTCATCCTTTCCAGTTGTGTTCCAGTTACCAGAAGATTGGGATTAAAGTGTTCTTGGCAAACGTGCATGGTAAGAATCCCCAAAGAACACATTTCCATGGGATCTTCCCCCATTTCCAAGCTCCTGACAAATAGCAGATCTTTTTCTGTTCTTCATTCAAACTGTGAGATGTCAGTCCTTTGCTGGCCCAGGCCAGAACAGATAAAAGGAGAGAACAGAAGAAAGGAAGGAGAATCACTGTTCTCCCTGTAGGAAATCAATGCTTTCATTTGGGAAGTGATAAGGCTGGAACATCTCCACACTCAGCATGCAGGAAAGCAGATCCTCACACTCATTTCTACTGCAAACCTGCTTCTTCTGAGCCTTGCCTTCGCTCAGAGAACTCCAGCAGCCACACACACCTCCAGAATTCCTCCTCTGCTCTCCTCCTCATTCAGCCCTCTCCTTTCTCCAGCCCAGGTGTACAATGACATCAGCACGGGGGGAGTGTTTGAGGAAGGAGGCCTGGACAGAAGTCACATCTTCCTGACCATCCACGATGCTGTTTTGTTTGCACTGGCCAGCATCAGAGAATTTGTCCACCCACCCATCTTGGAAGAGGTAAATTTGCTCCCCAGCCCACAAGATTCTCCTGTTTGGCTTCCAGGCTGTGTCAGCACAATGGAAGAGAAACAAATTGCTGTTGCACTTAAAGAAGCTTTTTGTTTATCTCAAGCACTAAAGGTCTAAATCCAGCAAAATATTTAATATTCTAGTTGTCATGTACGGGCCAACCACCTTAGGCTGGAATGGATTTCCATGGAATTCAGAAGTGTCAATGTTTTACACAAACCCTTAGCTGAGAGATGAGTGTTGTCCCAGCCTGGAGGAGCCAGAAGAGCTGTTCCAGCACTGTGCCCTCAGTTTGGTGCTGGTTGGAGCAGCCAAAGGCAGAATTTGGCCCTCAGTGATGAAGAAATGAAGGCAAAGCTCGTGCAGCTGGAATAGTCCTGGCATCCATGAATGCTCCATTGGTGGGAGGAGAACAGGAGGAATTCTGAGGCAGGAATGTGGCCCATGCTGGTGGCACAGCCTCAGACAGGCTCTGTCCCCAGACAGGGGGTGGTTTATTGTGTGCCAGCTGGAGTTGGCACCAGCAGCACCAGTTATCTCCCCAGGACGAGTTAAGGTATCTCCTATCAAACCAGAGTGATAGGCAAACACCAGCCCAGACAGAGCAGATAAACACCTGGAGCAGGACTCCTCCTGTGCCATTTCCCTCAGAGCTTGTGTCACCTTTTAGGCCTGGCTTAGTCATTGTTTTCACTCCTTTTGACCCTGCACTCTGCTAATTTGTGGACTGGACTCTTCCCTGCACAGAGGCCGACCCAGACAGAGCTCTCCATCTATGATGAGTCTGTGGACGAGAGCACTGCAGAGTACAAGAACCTGGAGGAGGTGAGTTGTAATGCCAGGGGTCACTGCAGCCATGGCTACGGGGCAAAAATCAGAACTTCTAATTGGGATTGATTAGATGGGAAATCATATGAAAGTAACTGCAGTGCTTCGGAAAGTTAATTGCAAATAGAATTTTAAATCCCTGTCTTGAGGAGCTCTGGAAGGCAGCTGGGTGAGGAGCAGGTGGGTCACCCCACAGAGGATTCCTTCATCATTCTGGGCCACACAGCTCAGGTTCAGTCAGTCCTGTGGTCTCCACACACATGGGGGGAACCTGGAGAACCAGGTTTGGTTCATACCCAAAAGAAGAGTCATGAGTGAAGATTTTCAGCACAGACTTTGTAAATGCTGCAGCAATTCCCACCCACCTGAGGGCCTTGGGAGGAGATCCCCTCCAGGGCTGGCCTTCCCTGTGCTGCCCATGCCCAGCTGAAAGAGAAGGGCTGGAAGGCCTGGGAAACTCCTGAGGTGTATGTGTGACAGTGACACCGAGCTGTGTCACTGGGGCTGTGCCCTGGCACCAGCCCTGACCCTGCTCCTTTTCTGCACCCTTTAGGAGATGTTTGGAAGCATGTTCCACTCAGAGACCCAGACAGCTCTGTGAGCACAGCCAGCACGGGGCAAACCCTCCAGAAGAGACTCCTCTCTCCCACCCCTCCGTGGAGAGCTGTGCTTCTACCTGGGGATGAAACGGGTTTGCAAAGAGGCCATCACCCTCCAGAACTGCCAAATCCTTCCCTCCTCCCTGCTCTGCTCGTGGCCCTCGGAGCACAGGACTCTGCAGCAGGGGAAGCAGGAGCTCAGGAGATGCCACCTCACGGATTGCAGAAGTGGAGCTGGGTTGGAGGCAGGTGCCTGAACTCAGGGGACATTCAGCCACCCCTGTGTCCCTCACAACCCTTCTGGAATTGCATCATCTGGGCATCCTGCTCCTTCCCTCCCCCTCCTCCCTCTTTCCCCGAGGAAGTGAAACACAAGCAGACAGTAAGAGCCTTTCAGGGCTTGGCCTGACGAGCAGCAGTGGCTGTGGCAGTGCTGCTGCTCTCTGACGTGCACTGACCCCGGGGCTGGCTGTCACTGCAGCCCCCCGAATTTCCCTGCAGCCTCTGCCTCTCCTCTTTTGTGTCCCAGCATCCCAAAAAAACACTGCCTCAAACCAGTGCTGTATTTCTGACACCCCAAAGACCTCAGAGCTCTCTCAGCGGGGCTAAATTCTGAAATGCGTAATTTTATTTTTTTCTTACTAATAGGACAGGCTTGTACTCAGAAATAAGAATTCCTTGTTATGTGCATGTTGTCCTGCCTGCCCGGTGGGTTGAGTACATGAAAATAGATTCTATTTTAAAATGCTAGTTCTATTTTAATACTCTAAAATATTACAAATTTTAGTGTACAGTTTTTGAAGTACCCAGACATTATTGAGCTGATTGCTGAAGGCTTCTTGGGAAGAGAATGTGGGGCTTTCCTGCAGCTCCCAGATGTCTCATTTTAAAGGAAAATAGTTTCCTGAACCATTCTGCTAGACAGTCACTAAAGGAAACAACAGCATCACCCTGCCAGTTTGGTTTTATGTAACATCTCAATAGCCAAGTCACCATTTCTCTACCTCAATTTCTGATTATGTGGTGCAGGAGAGAATAATAAAACCAAAGGAGAGCAGAAAACCCCACTAGTTGATGGTTATTACTTATTTTAATCTTGGACAGCAGGGGCTTCTCCAGAAATCTCCATGTATAACTTGTTCTACAAGGTAAAATTAAGAGACTAAGTCTCTTCTGGATCAGTTCTGGCAATAAATGTAACACCAGCAGGCAAATGACACTGCTGGAAGCACAACGTGGCCAAAGTCATAATTCCCAAGTGCCTGGACAGAGAATTAGGGGAGCTCAAAGTCGCACTGGTGAAATATTTTCACTTCCAGTAAAATATTCCCTTTTTTGCTCTTAAGTAACAGTGAGATTGATGTGTTTTGGCTCTGAAGCCTTACTTGGTAAATGCATGATGTATAACCAGCTAAGAAATGTTTGTAATTTATTTAATTTAATGTTGGTTTCGTTCCTTTTTCTTTTTTTTTCTTTTTTTTTTTTTTTTTTTTTTTTTTTTGATAATAAAGAATGTGTGAACAATCATCATCATCTTCCGCTGACTCCGGGGCAGGATTTCCACGGCTGTTCCCATCTGGTCTTTGGCATTCTGGGATAGTTTATGCCATAAAGCTGAGATAAATCTTCACTTTCAGTTCAGAACAGCTGTAAAGAAGGGAATAAGAACTGTTTCGTCATGCTAGCTGGTGGAATCAAGGAAAGAAGTGACATATTTTGAAAAGCAGGTGGATTTAAAGTCTGTCAGGAGTGGGGCTGCACAACACACAGAGACTCCCTGTTCCTTGGTCAGTCCTGGCACCCTTCTGCCTCACTTGTGGCCCCACTGAGCCCGAAGGTGGTTATTCTCCACAGGAACTCCTTTTATCCCCACCTTTTTGGGAGCAGCATCCCAAGATATTGGGAAGAAATTCTCCCCTGGACGGTGCTGAGGCCCTGGCACAGGTTGTCCAGAGAAGCTGTGGCTGCCCCACTCCTGGAATTATCCAAGGCCAGGTTGGAAAGGGCTTGGAGCAGCCTGGGACAGTGGAAGGTGTCCGTGTTCGTGGCAGGGGTGGAATAAGAGGGGATTTAAAATCTTTTCCAACGCAAACCATTCCCTAACTCCGCGCTTCCCTCAGCCGCCGCCACATCCGCTGCAAACTACAGCTCCCAGAGCCACCCGCGAGAGGGGCGGGTTCTATCCACCCCCGCCCCAATCCCATTGGTCATCATCCCCACGGGCCGGGTGGCGATTGGCTCCGAGCCACGCCCGTCAGCCGTGGGCGTGCAGCGGTCGGTGATGGCGGGCGGGCGGCGGGCGGTGACGGCGGCGCTGCTGGCGCTGGGCTCGGTAGTGGTGGCGCTGACGGCCGTCGTCCTGCTCCGCGCCTTCGTCCTGCGAGCCCCCGCCGGGGTCCCGCGGCTCTGGGCACGGAGCGCCGGCACCGCCGCCTTCAACGCCAGCGAGCGGCGGGAGCTTAAGGAGGCGCTGCGAGGTGAGGGGGCCCGAGCGCTGTGAGCCCCCCTCGCCCCGGGACTGGCCCCTCCTGAGGGGAGATCGGGGGGACGGGTGTGGAGGCGGCCGTTCCCCAGGTGCTTTCCCTGGGAGGAACCGGGTGTTGGCTCCCAGCAGGACTACGGAAGTGACTGAAAATCTGTGCTGGGCACTGCTGAGGCCACACCTCGAGCGCCGTGTCCAGGTCTGGGCGCTGCAGTTCAGGAAGGGCTGGAGCGTGTCCAGGGAAGGGTCTGGAGAGTCCTGAGGGAGCTGGGGAAGGGTCTGGAGAGTCCTGAGGGAGCTGGGGAAGGGGCTCAGCCTGGAGAAAAGGAGGCTCAGGGGAATTTCTGGCTCTGCACAACTCCCTGCCAGGAGGGGACAGCCGGGGGGGGATTTGGGATCTCATCCCAGGGAACAGGGACAGGAGGAGAGGGAATGGCCTCAGGCTGGGCCAGGGGAGGCTCAGGTTGGAATTTCAGCAGGAATTTCCCC
>JANPWX010025357.1:0-17109 GCA_024734555.1 Trochalopteron elliotii | reverse complement strand
GACGACGGCGCTGCTGGCGCTGGGCTCGGTAGTGGTGGCGCTGACGGCCGTCGTCCTGCTCCGCGCCTTCGTCCTGCGAGCCCCCGCCGGGGTCCCGCGGCTCTGGGCACGGAGCGCCGGCACCGCCGCCTTCAACGCCAGCGAGCGGCGGGAGCTTAAGGAGGCGCTGCGAGGTGAGGGGGCCCGAGCGCTGTGAGCCCCCCTCGCCCCGGGACTGGCCCCTCCTGAGGGGAGATCGGGGGGACGGGTGTGGAGGCGGCCGCTCCCCAGGTGCTTTCCCTGGGAGGAACCGGGTGTTGGCTCCCAGCAGGACTACGGAAGTGACTGAAAATCTGTGCTGGGCACTGCTGAGGCCACACCTCGAGCGCCGTGTCCAGGTCTGGGCGCTGCAGTTCAGGAAGGGCTGGAGCGTGTCCAGGGAAGGGTCTGGAGAGTCCTGAGGGAGCTGGGGAAGGGTCTGGAGAGTCCTGAGGGAGCTGGGGAAGGGGCTCAGCCTGGAGAAAAGGAGGCTCAGGGGAATTTCTGGCTCTGCACAACTCCCTGCCAGGAGGGGACAGCCGGGGGGGATTTGGGATCTCATCCCAGGGAACAGGGACAGGAGGAGAGGGAATGGCCTCAGGCTGGGCCAGGGGAGGCTCAGGTTGGAATTTCAGCAGGAATTTCCCCATGGAAAGGGCAGGTGGAAGTGCCCAGGGAGGTTTGGAGTGCCCACCCCTGGAGGTGTCACCTGGAGGTGTCACCTGGAGGTGACACTGAGTGCTCAGGGTGGGGATCAGGAACAGCTCAGACTCCATGATCCCAAAGGGATTTTCCACCCTCAGCGATCCTGTGGTTCTCCTCAGCCAGCTCTCGCCCTGTGTTGATTTTCTCCACCGTTTCCTGTTTGTACACACAGAATTTTGCCAGACACCCATGACGGTGTTTCCAGACATCCCTTTGTCCACTGGATAAGTCACTGTCGGGATTTTCTCCCTTTCTTGTTCTTGCTCACCACTGCTGTGACCAGTCCTGGGCTGTTTGTGCTGTCTGACGTAGAAGATATTAGGTGTTTTAGCTCTCAGTAGGGCTGGCACTGTGTAGGAAACCACAATCTGGCACCCAGTGATAAAACCCTGTGTGTAAACCTCATACCTTGCTGCTTTGTAGGATTTATTGCCTAGCAAATCATGTTTGCATTCTTTTTTTTTAATGGGAAAATGAAGGCCCACAATAGATTTTTTGTGTTAATTCATGAATCACACGACCTCAAAAGAATCCCTAACCTCTCCTGGCAGCTGCTATTTGGAAAGGCAGCTGGGACTGAGTTATTCTCATGTTCTGCAGGACAGAGACTGGATGTTGAAGAGCCTGTTTAAATGCCAGGGAAGACCAAAGGGGCCAACAAAAGCCCTGTTTGTTTATATAAGTTAATTTATAAAGCAGTATGGAGGTGTAATAACCATCACAACCTGCCTTGCGCCTGAGAAAGAACCTTGGACTGCCAACTCAGCTGCCTGTGCAGCTGCCAGAGGAGTCTGTGGCCCTGAGGAATCAGATCACCCAAGCAAATTGCAGCTGCTCCTGGACAGTAGCACTTCTAACAATATCATTCAACACTTCAGCATGAAAAGTGGAGTCAAATTATCTGGAGAGATACCTTGGCTGAGCTGTTAGGAAATGCTGGTGGCTGCCTGTGCACGGCCCAGCTGAAGCACATCAGTCTTTTTTTTGCTGTGAAATAATGTTTAAAGCCTGGAAAAACACTCAGGAACATAAATGTGCTTCCCCTTTTTGAAGTGCAGTTTGAGCTTTGTTTGATTTTGGTGCTGAATGATTTCTGTTCTGTGTTTCTTTGAAGGGGCCATTAAAATCCCAACTGTGTCCTGGTCTCCAGAGGATTTGAATACAACTGCCATGGCAGAATTTGGGAGTTACATTCAGAAAGGTACTGAACTTCCAGTCTTGGCAACCTCTGCTGCTCTATTTCATTTTCATAAACAAATTGAGGAAAGCATGTATCATTCCTGAATGTTAGGGACCAGATATTTATATTTTTCCTGAAGAAAGGCCTGTCAGAAATGTCACACGTCTGTCCCTTCTGTGGTTTGGGGGTATCAGTGGCCCCAAAAAGGTTCAAAAGACTTTTTGTAATGATGGCTTTTGGTCCTTGAGATGGTTAAATGCCACCAAAAAAAAAATAAAATAAAAAGAGGATGACTGCTGCTGCTTCAAGCTAATTTTTTGGCAGTTCCATCATTGCTCCCTGCAAAAGAGCTGCAGCACTGCTGAACAAGAATTCTGCTTTTGTTCAGGAGAGTTTCAAATCCCAGGTGAGATGGATTGGTAAAAACGTGAGAACTTCCATCCTCTGCTGTGGCCAGTCTTATTTACAGCCCCCCCCTGATGCCACCTAGGTGCCAACTCTGGAATAATGCTAAAACCACTCATTATTGTTAATTTTACCTTTTTACATCTACCTTTAATTTTATTTTTTTTTCCTTAACAGTCTTCCCGGCTGTATTTTCTTCAAAGTTCATCCAGCATGAAATTGTAGGGACATACAGCCACCTGTTTAGAGTTGAGGGCTCTGCCCCTGGCCTGCTGCCCTATATGCTGCTGGCACACATGGATGTGGTGCCTGCTGCCCCCGAGGGCTGGGATTTCCCTCCTTTCTCAGCTGCAGAGCACGAAGGTTTCATCTACGGACGAGGAACGCTGGATAACAAAAACTCTGCCCTTGTACGTGTGCTTGGTAAAGTCCTTCCACACAGATACAGCCTGGGACAGGCAGAGGGGAGCAGTCCATCCTCTTGGGATTCACTGGGTTGTTTTTCTCACCCCCTTTTTTCTGTGAGAAATTCCTAAACCCTGCAGTTTCAAATTCCTAAATCCTGCAGTTTCATCCCAATTTCTCCTGGAGTTGGAGTGGAGTGACGGCTGTCGCTGAAGAAAAGCGGGTTAAAACTCCTGAAGAATCAGGAGAATCATGTTCACAGGTGCAGATGTGTTTGGTGAAATGCCCAGTTGAAAGTTTTAGGGCACACGTGGCCACAGAAGCTGTGGCTGCCCCATCCCTGGGAGTGTCCAAGGCCAGCTTGGACTGGACAACCTGGGATAGTGGAAGTTTCCCTGCCTGTGGCACTGGATGAGCTTTAAAGTCCCTTCCAACCCAAAGCATTCCATAATTCTCTGTCAAGTGCTGTGTTTGAAACAGGGATAGACCTTCTCCTTTTTCCCAGGTGTCATGAGGCACTCCAAACCAAAACTGACCCTTTGAAAAGGCTTGAGTTTCAAATTAAACACTGTTTATTTGATAGGGTAGACAAACAACCCTGCATCTTTTATCCAGGCCTCTGGCAGAACAAAGAGCTGTTGTATGAAACACATTTGGGAGGAGTGAATTCAGAAAAGATTGATCTGGGAAAGATTTCTCATTGGGAAAAGGTTGATGGAAAAATTAATGAGGAATATCTCCCTTTGTGATTTTGATGACGACTTCCCTGGCAGCCCTGTATTTAAATTTGAACAGCTGTTTAGTGTCACGCAGGCCACACTCCTAGAAAGTTTCAGGATGTTTAATGATCAGTTTCAAAGCCTTGAAACTTAAAAGTTTAAGTTGGTGCTTCATTCTCCTGTGAAATGCACAAGTAACTCCACAAATGGCCAAAAAACCCAAAAACTTCAGCAATTTCAGTGAACATGGCAAAAAATGGGGGCTGACAATACAGAGGTGATATGTAAAAATTTAAGTAATTTAAATTGAAAAAGAGAGATGGTTTTATATATATGTATACATTACAGCAAATGGTAGATTTGATTTCTCACTCTTCGGATTAAGTTTTTTGTTCTGTTTCTGTCATCTTGGCACTTCTTGTGCAAAACATGCTGCTCCTTAAACTCCCTGGATTTGGTGACTGCAGTGAGAGCCAGTCTGGGGCTGTGCCAGGCCCTGTAAGGGAACAGTGAATTCCTTGGATAATTCTGGCTCTGTGGGGCTCCCTGTGCAGTTTGTTCCTGCTCTGTATTTCATGTCCCTGCCCTGACACTGACACCTGTCAGAGCATGACTGATAAAACATTACAGAGTACAGAGCAAAACCACTGCAGTGTCTCTTCCATTGAACAGGAATATCCTCAGTGGGAGCTGTAGGAATCAAAGCATCACAATTCTCTTCCATCACTCTGCATTCTGTTTCATTTATTCTCTTTATTACCACACAGGGATGGTTCAGCACGTTCTGCTTTTCCTGCAGGGCATCCTGCAAGCTCTGGAATTTCTGCTGAGGAGGAATTACAGACCCCGCCGCTCCTTCTACGTTGGCATTGGCCACGATGAGGAGGTATTTTATTTTTTTCCCTTCCCTTGCAACAACAACCTGTTTGCATTGTTCCTGGAGGTAACAAGGCTTCATTTTGAAACATTGTTTAGCTGGAAGGTTTTTCCTGTTTTTCTTGGTTGTGTGGGGAGATACTGTGTCAAGCCCCAGGTCACAGTCGTGGATTGATTGTTTGGCATTCACAAAAGGGTTCGGTGTGATGAGCAAAGAAAAAAGAACACAGGAGGGTGTCACTTCAAATTCTTTTCTGCAAGGAAGGTGCAGCAGGAATCCTAATTTGGAGACAGGAAAAAGCTGGGTTGAGATTCATGTGGTCGTGCCAAATGTTCAGGAAGAGCTGGCAAAAATGTTCCAGTGGTACAGAGAGACAGAGGAGGTAGGTTTGGTTATGCACTGTCAAAATATAA
Organism: Trochalopteron elliotii; assembly: GCA_024734555.1. Taxonomy (NCBI): domain Eukaryota; kingdom Metazoa; phylum Chordata; class Aves; order Passeriformes; family Leiothrichidae; genus Trochalopteron; species Trochalopteron elliotii. The sequence continues at coordinate 12,387 of JANPWX010025357.1, read as the reverse complement.
AGACAAAGAATTATTAATAGTTGACATGAATAGGTCTGCAGTTGCTTATCTGTGGAGTTTATAGCTCTGAGATACCAAAATGAAAGCAGCAGTCAGTGACTCATCAATGAGAGCACTCCTCATCGTGGATATAAATTCATCTGCCATCAGGCCATTAACAATCTCCAATTAATTTTCCTGGAAGAACCTTTTATGGTTGCTCTGGAGCTGTTCCCCAGGGAATTGGTGCGTTCTTTGTGCTGTAGCCAACAGCAAGGTGTTCTCCAGTTTTCCTCTCAGTGTTCTGGCTGGATCTGATCAGTTCCTCTGCCTGGATTGCACAGGTGTCTGGTCTGAAGGGAGGAAGGAAAATCGCAGCTCTGCTGGAAGCCAGAGGAGTGAAACTCTCCTTCCTGCTGGATGAGGGGAGTGCTGTGCTGGATGGGATCGTTGCAGGGGTGGAGAAGCCAGTGGCAATGTAAGAGTGACCACTTGATCCATTTCCAGTCATTAATTAGTGATAAATGACATTGTTTATGTCACTACAGAGTGTTTCCAAGACATGTGGCAGTGTTGGTGCTGCCTGGAGGGCAAGGCAGGGACCTTCAGCCTCTGCCTGCTGCCCATCACAGCCCTGCTAACAGAGGCACAATGTTCCCCTGAGCATTTTCATTCTGTGCTGTGGAGCTCTGCTCACTGGAGAAGCAGCCCAGACACCAGTCCTGCAGAGATCTAAACACTGTGTTAATGATTTGTTGTTGCTGCCTGAGTGGTTTTTATCATACTAAAACTATGCAGAGCAGTTATTTTTATCTACGGTCTGTCCGTGCGTGTTTGGAATTGCATTAGTAATTTCTTTTTGTTAATTAATTGATTAATTTATCATTGTCCAGGATTGCTGTCACAGAAAAAGGTTCAATGACACTGAACTTCACTGTGGAAAAAGAGCCAGGACATTCATCCTTTCCTCCTAAGGAGACAAGTATTGGCATTCTGGCAGCAGCCATGTCCAGGTGAGAGCTTCCCTGTCACCCAATGTCAAAAACTGTCAAAAAAACCTCCTACATCACTGATACGTGACTTTTTAAATATTTGTGTTTAGATTCTTCTTCAAATTGCTGTTCTGTATTTGAAATTGCAGTTTGTAGCTCACTTTGAAGGGCAGAGATGCAGCTCCCAGCCAAGGAGCAATTGCCAGGTGTCTGCAGAGTCTTTGCACTTCAGCTGTTCCAAGTGTCAGCTAATTCTTCAAAAGCAAGACAAGTGCTGTCTGCCCTAATTTACTCTGCAGCAGCAGAGACTCCTTTGTTTGGGTGGCAAGATTTCTCTGGAATTTGTTCCTGCACATCCCTGCTGCCTCAGTTGGGAATTCTCCAAACCGATGAACATGGAATGGAGTCATAATGTCACAGCAGAAATCATTTCTGAAGAGATGTAAGCATCTCTGTGTAGATATCAAGTAATACATATTTTAGGAAAACTGAGTATGTCCAGACATGGTGGGATTTGTGTGCTATTTTTCTGGTTTTCCATGTATTTATAGGAGCCAGGCTTTGGGATTTTTTTCAGCTGTTTCTCAAAGGAAATCTTTGCACATGACTGGAATGCCCTGAAATCTGTGGAGCTCTGCTCACACATTTACTTACCAGGAGAGCAGAGTGTGATTACATCTCCAATAACAGGGATACATTTCACAAATCAGATTCCTGACATCCTTCTGGAGCAGTAACAGCCACAGAGGGGGTTTGTTTTACCTTTTCAATGTTGATTTATTTCCTAGGCTGGAGCAGAATCCCCTGCGTAACCTGTTTGGCCACGGACCAGAGCTCATGACTATGGAGCACCTCGCAGCAGAGGTGAGGGGAGAGGCAGCATTTCATTCCCAAATTTCCATAGGAGTAACCCAGTGAAGAATTTAGAGCACAGTTATATAGAAGGGATAAAAAAGCTGATTTTTCTCCCGGGTTATTGTTTCTGCTGGAATTGTTTTGTCCATATTCAAGTGACTCCACCGCGCTCTTGGCAAATAAAAACTTTCTGATTTGTGCTTTTGTTTCTTTCCCTCAGTTCAAGTTTCCTCTCAATATCATCATGAGCAATTTGTGGCTGTTCTCACCTATTGTCAGCAGGTAAGATAAGAGATCCTTGATAAACATCCCCAGCCTCTCACCCTTAAAAGAGGAAACCATTTCTAATCTTCCCAGGAAATCAGTTATTTTATAGTTCAGATAATTCAGTGGTTTCCTATTAATAACCACATTGTTAATTGAATAAGCCATCATTCAGCTTCTTGCCTGTGGAATTATGGTGCTTATTTTTTAGCAATATTCAACTTATTTGGAAAATTTTGCTTGTTTGTTTCTATTTTTGTAGAGTCCTTGCCTGGAAACCTTCCACCAATGCCTTGATCCGAACGACCACTGCAGTCACCCTGTTTAATGCAGGAATCAAGGTGCTTTCCTTTGGGTTTTTCTCCATGTAATTATGATGAGACAATTAGGACATGTCATTTCCACCTATTTATATCCAGTTATAAGATCTGTGTGGGCACAGTCTCATTCTTACCTCAGATGTGGCTTGGATTTGGCTGCAATTGAAAATCACTTCCTTTCAGAAGTATCTGATCTCTGCCCACCACTGTTAAAATTGTTAATATTTTAGGATAGCCAACAAAATGTGGTCTCTGCATAATCCTATAAAGTATCAAAGGCAATATTTGAAACTGTCACAGTCACAAACACTTGTAGACATTTGTAGTACAGGTCTGGAGTTTGCCTGAAGTGGGTTGAATGTGCAACTTGGACTGAGAGATAACAGCCAGATCCTGCCCTGATAGGGAAGTGGAGTTGTCCAGAAATACTGGAGCCCTGGAAAACAAACAGGCTGTGCTTGGCGTGTCCCTGAAAAATCTGTGACTGAGAAGCATCACTGGACAGGAGGAGATGCAGTGGCTGAACAGTGACACAGAGTGGCCAGGAGGGAAGTGACACCCTGGTTCCTTGTGGGTTTTTTTAAGATTATGTATTTTTTTGTTTTAACGAAGTTGTAAGTATTCAGTCTGTAGGTAAGAAGAGTTACATGTTCAATAAAAATCATTTGTTAAGCGACTTACATTTACCCAAATATGAACCATGTAATGTGACAATGAGGTAAAAATATCACTTAAAAAAATCCAGAGTTTCAAAATTTCTCAGTATAAATTTTCTGAAGGGAGAGGGTAAAAGATAAAAACTTCTATATAAGTAACAGCTGGCTTCATTTTTGTTCATTTGATGAATATTTATTTGTGTACTTTTAGATAAGATTTACAGTGTTTTAACACAGAAAGAGACATCACACTTGGTGGAAACAGTGGAGCATCTGAGGCCTGCAGTTCTTTGAGAAGTTCTGAGTTTGCAGTTGGCATTTTCACTTCCTTTTAAACTTCCTTTTGTCCAGGTGAACGTCATCCCCTCCTTTGCCAGAGCCACAGTGAACTTCAGGATCCACTCAGCTGAGACAGCTGCTGAGGTCAGCACCCTGCTCAGATCTCCTCAGTTCTGTGCCAAGGGGCACTTGGATCATCTGGGATCTGGAATTGGGAGTTTTAGGGTTTGTGCCCTGGGAGAATTTGGGAATCTTGCACACTTCAGGAGGTCTGACAGGCCTGTCCAGCCCAGGGCAGCTGTGAAATGTTGTCAGTACAAAACATCTTCCCTCCCCAAGCCTTTGCTGGGAGTTTCTCTCTCTGGAAGCTTTTTCTGGAGTATTTGGATGCCATAATTTCCAAGAGCAGCAGGCTGAGCACCTGCCTTTCAGGGCTGAAGCAGTTCAGGAGTACCTTGAGACAATAAAGTGCTTCTGAGTAAAAAATTCAGCTGAAGTATCAGCCATGCACTCACTCAGAAGAGGAAGAGAGACTGACACGCTCAGTCTGTGTTTGCAGCCACAACTGACAGTTCACAGACAGATGTTTTCTGGAAAGCTGAACATCTGCTGATGTCTCTGAGGGCTGCTTTCTCATTCCTTGTGCTCATTTTGTCTCTGTGTTTCACCCCCAGGTGCTGGAGACAGTCAGGAGCACCATTGCTGATGACAGAGTGAAGATTGATGTGGTGGAGGCCTTTGACCCCCTGCCCATCAGCCCTTGGGATGAGCAGACATTTGCAGTGCATATTTTTCAAAGGACCATCCTGGACACTTTCCCAGATGTTGACAGTGTAGTCCCAGGTGACAGCAGGCACATGATGGTTATTGTTTCCTCTTCTGCTTTTCCCTCCCCCAGCACTGCCTTGTTTCCATTTGCTGTGGACTCCTCCACCCCAGCTGTTAACTGCTGGAAACAGCTGTTTTTTCCTCTTTTTATTCCGTTCCCTCTTTATGCTTTAAAAGTTTTAATGTTGTTTTTTAGTAGTGGAAGTAGAAAAAGCAAACAGGAAGCTGACAGAAACAATGAGCCTTGAACTGGGCTCTCTGCACATACAAAGCAATCTCTTCAGGGAAGAAAAGAACTGTGAGGGAGAGGAGGAGGAGGTCTTCTTGCTTTAGTTCTTCTTTTATTGTTTTCATAGCTGCCAAAGCCATTCCTGCTTTTCTGTATTGTTCCTTATGATCCCAGCCTCTTCCCTTTCTTGCAGCTCCTTCCTAGCTCTGTAGCTGTTGGATTGGAATTTGAAAATTAAATTTTTGGGGAGGCTGAGTGTCAAGGCCGTTCTTAGGTCAAGCTGTGTGTTCAGCTCCTGTTCCTGAAGGAGAGAACATTCTCCAGGATGTGCCAATCAATGTTTCCAGTGATGCTTTTGCTGCAGGACTGTTATCATTTGCTTTTCCTCCCTCCTGTTGGGGGGGAAAGGTTGGGTCACTTTTCAAACTCCAATTGTTCCTCTCGTGCAGAACAAACCCCAGGTTTGTTTTCCAGGCACGTGCATTGGAAACACAGACAGCAGGCACTTCACCAACATCACCAAGGCCATCTACAGGTTCAACCCTCTGCTCCTCAAACAGGATGATCTCCCCAGGTACTGAGCCCTGCACCTGGGCCCAGGGAAAGAGCACATCCATGAGCAGTGAGCAGGAGGAAACCCTCACACACTGTCAGGCCACCCATTTCCTGCAGGTTTGGGTGCTGGGGATGGAAATGACCCTGGGACAGAGTCAGCCCTGGCTCTTTGTTCCTTCAAATGCATGCAGGACACATTGAGGGGTTTGGTTCAGTGGTGCTGAGTGGATCCTTTGTGTGCTGCAGCAATGTGGGTTGGATTTCATGATCTTGAAGGTCTCTTTCAATCTAGAAATTCTGTGATTCTGTGAGAGGTGTTGTTCTGGTAGTTGGCCTTGTCCTGCAGATTTATCCACATTTTTGGACATTGACACTCTGAATTGATTTGAAATTTCCTGAAGTTATGTGATAACAACATCATCATGCAAGGGATTCTTTGCTGATTTAGATTTCTCATTTTATTGAGGTGCAGGTGATGCAGGAGTTGGGTGTTCTGGCTGTACTGGACAGTGACAAAAATGGCCAAGAAATGGGCCATTAGGATTCTTCCCAGATTAGATTTTTTACAGATTTAGCTGTTGGGCTCTGAGCCTTGAGTCAGTAAATTTGGGTTGGTCACAGTGCAGGTTTTGGTTTATATTGCTGTGTTTTTTTGTTGTGCACTGCTTTATAAAGTCAACAGCCAAGCAGAGTGTTGGGTGTGTGCAGTTGGGTCAGAAATTCCCCCTGGACTGAAACATATCCTTTTTCTTTCAGGATCCATGGGTTGAATGAGAGAATCTCCATTGAGAATTATGAGAAGCAGGTGGAGTTCCTCTTCCAGCTGATCAAGAACTGTGACATTGAGACCCTTCCAGAGCCCCACGCCAGCTCCCACGAGCTCTGAGAGAGCAGCTGCAGGTGGACTCTGGGCCAGAGGGGGCTGAAGGTGCACTTGTGTCTTGTGTATTGAGCTACAGATGGAATCTGGGGCTTTTTTTATATTGTGGTTTACATACAGATGGAAAAAGGGCTGTTTGTGTGATAGGAACCTGCCAAAACCCAACAAATAACTTTAATTTCTGCTCTCCGTGCACTGATGTGCAGCCATTAATCTGGCACTAAATTTTTCAGCACTTTAAGCCTCTGAAATTGGTAATCACTAAAAAATCTAAGCTATAATCAGCAGCCACTCACCACCAGAAGGTGAATCCTGTGGGCTTCTGACAAACCTGTTTTTTTATGGTGAATGGATCTCTCTCAGGTGAGGTGTCAGCCAGAAGGTCACAGGGAGGGTTTGTGACATGGTGAAAGGGTTGCTGTCACTGGTACAGCCACACTGAGGGGTTCTTGCACTGCTGCTGGTCGTGGGGGTTTTCCCAGGGGATTTTCCCAGAGGATTCTCCCAGGGGATGCTCTCTCCAGCATCCATGGTACTCTGAGGCAGTGTCAGTGTTCACTCCCATGGCTGCACTGATTTCTGACTCTTATTTCAGGTACTCCAGAACTTCTGTGTTGTTGTAACTGAGGAGGTGCTGAACACTTTCCTTTCCCATCATTTTAGTGATAATTTTTTCCCTCCCTGACTCATGGTGTGGCTCAAAATGTGTTTGTGCATCTGTGTGTCAGAATGAGGGATTGCAGCTTTAAATAAGGAATTGCATCCCTCTTGTCTGCTCATCTCTTTCCTCACTGAATCAGTTCATGCTTCCCCTTTGCTCTTCTGAGAACTTGATTGTGAAAGATGTGAAGCCCTTCCTTTTCTTCTAGATCAGAGGTTTGTTCCTTCACTGCCAGTACAGGCAGTTTCCACTTTCCTGCTCAGTTTTTTGGGAATCCTGGGGTAGGCAGCCCATGGATGTTGACTCTGCTTCATCTTGCACTTCTTGCCTACCTGTGACAGCACTAAAGCGTTCATCCTTCTTTTGGCCTTGACAGCTAGGATTACCAGTATTAATTAGACAGATCATTTATTTAATCAGTTAATTAAATTAATAAATAGTTAACAGAGTGATATTAGCCAAAGAAAAGCCTGAAAGCTGCTATGTGACAGTGACAGTGCCTGTGCTGCAGGGACCAGTGCAGCTCCTCCTGCTGCACAGATGTGTCTGTTTTTCAGCACTTCAATTATGCACTGGCATGGGTGGATGTTCTGCTCTAAATTCATACTGTGAAATGTGCTGGAATGTACAGGAAATACCCTGAAATGTATCCTGAAAAACACTGATGGAACTGTGATTCCAATTCTTTCCGTTCACCGTTCTCTTATTTATTTGTGGTCTGATCTTATCACTGTGGCCAGAGGGCTCCAACCATATCACCCACTGAATAATTGAAACAGAACTGACAGTTTCATCTAATAAAACAAGGAATGAATTCTTTTCTGATGATTATTCAGTCTTTTAATGTAGCTGTGTAATTGCAGTGAAGTCATTTCCACACCTGAGCAATCCATAAAGTTTCCAGCAAAACAAACCCACCTATTTTCCAGCCAGCTTTGATCTTTGCTCCCTTTTCTGTACAAAAATCAGCTCGCCCTGGCCAGGCATTGTTGGGCAGTAAATAGTTTGCATCTTTTCTGCTTTGCTGCACTTTGTGATTTGTTCAGCCACGTGTCTGTGGCTCTTTTGTGGAGGTGTCACTGCTCCTGTGAGCTCCTGTGTGCAGGCACAGCAAAAGTGATGTGTCAGGGCACAGCACTGAATGGAACCCAGCCCTGGCAGTGGGAGGTGCACAGAAGGGTTTGTTGTTGTTGCTTTTTCTCTGGCAAATCTCCCTAAAACTGAGTTTAAAGCCTTTGCTTTGGCTGTGGCTGTGTGGGGTCAATATTGTTTAACAGCTGATGGTTGTGCTGCCAGTCAGAGGGGCTGGAAAAATGGGAAAACAGGGAGAAAATGGGTGAAAACTCACAAGAGAGCACAGGTTGTGAAAATCCTGACCTGGGTCGCTCTGTTATGGTGTGGAAGGAGGGATTTGTTGCCTGTTGTACCAGCAAATGTGTCCTAAAGACATAAAGCATCCTTTATATTCTGTAATCTTCCCCCAACCAAAAAACCCTCACCTCTGTTCTGCTGAGGATTGTTTCTTTAAAGGAAGAAGATTCATTTTGCTGCTGAAGGAAGAGTGAAGGGCAGAGGGTGCTGGGAAGGCAGGGCTGGCTTTGGCAGCTCCTGTGTGAATGTTGTGCCATGAGATTTGGCTGGGGCAGCTCCTTGCAGAGCTCATTAAGTGCTGCTCATCAGCCAGGCCCGGGATCTTGCAGTGCCTCAGCACTGGGGACGTGCTCAGCAGAGCTTTACTGCAGCTCAGAGGCCACTGAAGTGCTTCAAACAGACCCTGTCCTGCAGGATTCTGCAGGATCCACTGAGGAAACAGCACATTCCCTTCTTTACCCATTTTCCCAGTCACTCCTGATCATTATCTGTGCTTTTTCCATGTTTTTTCCTCCGTGTTCTTAAGCCTCTTTATTTTATCACACTCCCTGCCAGCTCGTGGTTGTGTGACACAATTCCAGGGAGTCACTCAGTGCCTGGTGCCTGCACACACCTCCTGACAGAGCAGGGCCCTTCTCACCCCATTTCCCTGCTGCTGAAAATGTCACTTTTCCTCAGTGGGAGATTCACCTGAACAATGAGATTAATATGAACGATGCCTTTTCTGTTAAGATCACCTCCAGCCTTGCAGGGTGTGAGCAGAATGCCAAGCACACGATGAAAACACAGATTAATGACTCCTGGAGCTATTCTTTTTGTGTTGTGGTGAGTCACTGTGCCTGGAGCAGGGAGAGCAATTACCTCTGACTCAGAGAAGGAAGGAAGAGCCTGATTTTCTGCTCTGAATTCAGGTAACTCAGTCACATTGACAGATAGGATTTGAGCACTGTGTCACCCCAATTCCAGTGTGTGTTACATCCACAACAACTTCCTTTTTCCCCCTGCTTTTCCCCAGATCTGCAGCACTGATGTTCTTGTGCCAGCAGTGACCCGAAGTGAGGTGTGTGCAGTTGTCAGACTGCTGTGGGCCTGCTGCAGCCTGGGGAAAAGGTCACATCCCACACCTGCATTTTCTAAAGAAAGCTCTGTTGCTGGGCTCTCTTTTACAGAACTTGGTTTATTTTCAGCCCCAAGAGGCCGTGGGGAGTTCAGGCTCAGAGCTGGAGGAACAAGGTGTTTACAGAGTTGTTTCCTCCAGCTTTGCATTTGACACTTGGATTCTTGGCTCCTCTTTGGCAGTTCCATTTGATGTTCCACAGAGCTGCTGAAATCCATTTTCTCCAGCAGGTGCTGTGGAAATTCCCCTGGATCAGTGCTGTGGAGTGAGACATGCACTGAGGAACCTGGAGGCTGCTCAGCCACAGCCTGTGCTGTTAGAGAGGAGCACTCCTCACCTGCAGCTCAGCCTGTCACCCTGAATTCTCTGCTTTTCAGTGCTCTGCTGCTTGAACCCTGCACAAATTCTTGCCAAATCTATTCAGTCCTTGCTGGTGCTCTGCAGCTTTCACAGAACTTTTGTCCCTTCAGTCCCCAAATTTGTGATCTTGAATCAACCACTTAGAGATGTGCTGCTGCGAGGTCTCTGCAGCCTTGGGGCCATCTCAGTGGTGCAGAAACGCTGCCCGGGGAATGGTTTTTCCTGGCCGAGGCGCTCGGGGGAGGGCTGTGTGACACCGGGGGAGGGCTGTGTGACACCGGAGCAGGGGCTCGGCTCGGCTTTCCGGTCCCACAGCTTCCCCCGGGGCCGCGGGAGGCAGAGATAAAGGGCTCCGGGCTGCCGTGGGGAAGGGAGGGCCCTGCTCCCTGCAGATCCCTCTGCTGATTGCTGAGCTGATCTCAGAGCCGTGGTGGTGGTGGGGGGCCCAGAGGAAGCTGCAGTCACTGCTCAGCAGGAAGGAAAAATGACCACATGGAAGGGTGGTTAGAGCAGGGGGCAAGGGACAAAGGGAGCTTTGGCACTCTGGGATTTGCCATGGGGTTGGTCACAGGGCAGGGGGGTCTTGTAAGTGACATTCAAATCATGCAGCTTGTCCCAGGGTGCTTTTCATGCCTCTTTTAATTGATACTTTTAAGCCAGCACAATGGCTTAAAAATATTAATGTGGTTCATTGCAGCCCTGTAAATACTCAGATCACTTGAACATTGTGCCTGGCCTTGCACTACAGAGATGATCCCGTGGAAGGGCCTGGGTCAGATATTCTGCATCTGATATCCTTCCACTTGGATATTTAAATGTTGGTACTGCAGGACTGCCTTGCTGTATGTAAACATGTTCATCCAAAGTCCTCTCTGGGATTTTGGGAAGTGAGAGGGTCTTCATGGAGCAGGAAATAGTGGGGAATTAAGAGATTATTGTGTATTTTTTTTTAATCATCACTCTCTGGTCTTGCCAGCCTTGTGGTATCAGTGTTTTGTTCAGCCTAATTCTGGCTATAAATGAATTCCCTCACAGGCTGTAAGTGGAACAAAGCTGACATGTGAGGCACATCCCCAGTGGCTGCATGACAGGTGTCCCTGTCCCTGCTGTCCCAGCAGATCCTGTGACCTTGTGGAGCACAGGAAAGCCAGGCCCAGGTGCTGCCACAGGGAGGGACCTGCCAGGGGCTGCCCTGTGTTTGTCACCAGCACGTGGGGGACACAGGAACACAGCTGGGACCTTGGAAAAAAGGATGGAGATGGGTTTGTCTGCTTCCAGGCTGGCAAAACAGAACTTCCTGGATCTGCATTTCTCCCCCAGCTCAGGGCTCAGCTGCTGATGTTGTTGCCTGCCCTCGTGAGCTGCTTGTGCCCTGCAGTGACATCTGTGGGGGCAAGTCCTGCTCCATAACCTGCTCAGGCTTGATTTCCTGCTTGCAAGGAATTGGGAACCCAGTTCCTTCAGGATCCTTACTCAGGAGCAGCTGGGGCTCCACTGAGATCTGTGACAGGCAGTGGTGGAGCCAGGACAGGGAGCAAAGGCACCTCTCAGTGCACTGACACTTCTCTCTCAGGACTTTTTGAGTGACTTTGGCCAAACGTTTTTATCCTGCTGGATTCTCCTGTGGAAGGGCCCCCCGAGGCCATTCCTGAGCACTTCAGCAGTGCCACAATCACGTGGCTGCTGTAAAACACACGGGCACGACATTCCACCAGACATTCCATGATCCAGCACAGCTCAGTGGCCAACTCCTTCCTCTCCAAACATTTTTTGTTGCCTTTGCTACCTGCTCCCTGCAATTGGAAACCCGATTTCCTGCCCTTTCATCCTCTGCCTTTTTTTTTGATCTCAGCCTGGCTGCTGGTGGGGGTTTTATCTATTTCTGTTTTCTTGTCTCAGGCAGCTTTTGTCCCCACACTTCCACTTCCTGAGCCTGCAGCTGGGGAGCAGCGGGGTCACATTTGGGTGCAGGTTGTTTTTTGGGGAGGTGAGGGAAGAATGGAGGCTCCATCCCAGGGAAGGGATGGATTTTCTGAGTCAGGAAGGAAAGATGAAGGTGGAAGCAGAGCCTTGCAGCCAGGTTTGCTTGGACAAAGGAGAGTGGAGGTTGGGCTGGAGGGTTTGGAGCTCCAGTCCCAGCTGGAGCATGGAAGTTGGCTGTGACTGGAGTTGAGATGTTCCTCTGGATGTCTCGAGTTTTTCATGAGGTTTCTTTGCTGCTGGAGGTCCTGAGAATGAGTGAAGTGACCCCAAAGGCTCCTCATCCCTTGAAATCCCAGAATCCCAGGATGGTTTGGGTTGGAAGGGACTTTAAACTCGTTTACTCCACCCCTGACATGGGCAGAGACACTTTCCACTGTCCCAGGCTGCTCCAAGCCCTGTGCAACGTGGCCTTGGACATCCCAGGGATCCAGGGGCAGCCACAGCTGCTCTGGGCACCCTGTGCCAGGGCCTGCCCACCCTCCCAGGGGGGAATTTCACCCCAATATCTCACCTAAACCTGCTCTCTGGCAGTTTAAAGCCATTGCTCCTTGTCCTGGCACTCTCTGCCCATATAAAAAATCCCTTATCAGTGCTGCTTTCTCTAATCATCTCTCCTGCTCTGCTCCACATGTTCCACTCATCCTCTCCTCCCAAATATTCCAGGAAAACACCTCTCTGTGCCCAAGTTTGATGGGAGCAGGCAGAACTGAGGCAGCAGAGCCCACAGCTTTGGGTCACAATGGATCCCTGCCCACAACTGCTTGGGTTTCCTTAAGGAATGAAGTCACCAGCTGCAGGAATGTCCCTGTGCCCATGTGGGAATGTGCCCTCCCCTTTCCCCCACACACGTTCCGTGTCCCAGCCACCCTCATTGGCCCAGAATGTGTCTCCAAGGCCTGGAGCTGGGATCACATCATCACCCTGAGTAATAACTCGCTGCTGACCGTTTCCTGGGAGGAAAGGAAAGGCAGGAAGGAAAAACAACGGCTCAAAATTTCCACTCATGACAAGAAAAAAAAAAAAAAAAGGGGAAATAAAAGGAAAGCGTGAATCAGAGG
>JANPWX010025355.1:3770-18314 GCA_024734555.1 Trochalopteron elliotii | reverse complement strand
CTGGGATGGGGACTGGTGCTGGGAACTGGGATGGGGACTGGTGCTGGGAACTGGGATGGGGACTGGGATGGAAAGTGGTGCTGGGATGGGAACTGGTGCTGGGATGGGAACTGGGATGGGGACTGGGATGGAAAGTGGTGCTGGGCAGGGAACTGGTGCTGGGATGGGAACTGGTGCTGGGCAAGGAACTACTGCTGGGCTGTGGACCCCATTCAGCTCCCTCTGCGGGACCTCCACTGCCCCAAACCCAGCCCAACCCTCCCCTGCCCATTCCCGCCGGTCCCCCAGCGCCGTCCTCACCCAGAAAAGCAAACGTGACCCCGGGGCGCCCGCTCAGCCTGCCCGGAGCCGTGGCCGGTGATTCACCGCGGGCTCCCGAGCGCGTTGTTGACTCTGGCAGGGCTGATCCAGCCTTGGCACGGCGGCTATAAGAGCCTGGCACGGGCACGGGCACGGCCACCCAGCCACGCCATGAGGCGCCTGCTGCTCCTCGCTGTGCTCTGCCTGGCCCTGGCCAGCGCCCTCCGCAGGTAAGGGGGTCCCCAGGGTGCAGCCCGGCCCCTCAGGGTCTCGGGGGGTCATTCTCAGGGTGCTGGCAGTGCCAGGGGTGTGATGGATGGCCTGGGCACCCCATGCTGTGCCAGACTGCTTGCACCACGCTGGGATTTTGGGGCTCTCCATCGCTCTGGGCAGCAGTAGGAGGGGGTCTGCAAAGGGGTCTGTGCAAGCAGGGAGGGCACAGAAAACCAGCCCGGGTGGTCCTGAGCCCTGCTCACCCTGCCCAGCCCTGAGGTCCCTTACCTGAGTGGCACCGAGCTGCCCGTGCTGTCACTGCTGGCTCTGGCTTTGATTTCCTGTGCCCTAAAGCACATCAGTGCCCCTCTTCGGCTGTGCCTGGGCTGGAAATTGTTGTAGTGGGGGAATGTGGGCTCTGAGCCTTCATCCTGCCACTGCTGGGACCCTCAGGGTGGGCACAGGGACTGCAGGACATGGGCAGCACCCACGGGAGTGACCAGGACCCCCAGGGTGGGCACAGGACAGGGGCAGCACCCATGGGAGTAGCCAGAACCCTCAGGGTGGGCACAGGACACCCACGGGAGTGATCAGCACCCTCTGGGTGGGCACAGGACACCCACAGGGGTGACCAGGACCCTCTGGGTGGGCACAGGACACCCACGGGAGTGACCAGGACCCCTTTGCCCGCAGGGTGCCCCTGACCCGGCGCCGCTCCCTGCGGAAGCAGCTGCGGGCTCGGGGGCAGCCCTGGCACCTCTGGAGAGCCCGGGGAGGGCTGGACACGAGCCCCGAGGACTGTGCCGCCTTCTCGGAGACCAACGAGCCCCTCATCAACTACCTGGATGTGAGTAAGAGGGAACAGAGTGGCCTCAGATTGTCCCCAAACGCTCCCCAAAACCCCCGCGGCTCCAGGCAGTGCCCAGCTGTAACAGTGTGTTTTTTTCGGGGTGCAGCCACGGCCCTTCTAGATCCCAGCCAGCCTCTCCAGTAGAGAAACTGCTTGAGAACTGCTCAGGGGGCAGTTCAAGCTCACACAGCCACACACAAAGTTACCAGGCTGGCTCAGCAGAGAGGCAGAAGGCTCCCAGCCCAAATTAATTCCCAGCAAGTGTTTATTCCAGTGTGCTGAAGGTGAATCTGGAGCAAAAGAGGGAGAACGTGTGGTTTTTCTCAGTCATACAGGGGTCTCAGGTGTGTGGGTGGCACAGGGGGCAGGGCAGGGGACAAGTGACCACAGGGAAGAGAGGAACAGGACACCAGGCCCCAGAGCCAGTGGGGAAACAGGGAAAGGGGATGCCATGGGCTGGGTGATGGACTTGCCAAACCCAGAGAGAAGATTGCACAATGTCTGCAAGGGTCCATGGGGGAGAAGCCTTTGTCACAACTGGGGTATCTTTAATCTTCACTTTTCCAGGGAAGGGCAGTTGGAAATTCCTTTAATGGCACGAGGGACTCCACACCCGGCGTGCCCGGGCTCGCTGCCCGCCCACCCCTTTGTCCCCGGGAATGTGAGGATGAGGACAAGGGAGGGCGTTCACTGCCAGCCCTGCTGCACTCTGCTCACCCCCCTGGAGACAGATTTACCCCGAAATTCAAGTTACAGGCTTTTCGGGGCAGAGCCCACCACAGAGCAGCCGGAGAGATTCCCCAGGAGGATCCCATTCCCCAATTCCCCTGTCCCCAAAGGCCCTGCCTGGTGACGAGGGTCCTCTCAGGGCCCCCTGGACCCACCATGCTGCCTTTTGTCCTCGCTCCCCATTGCTGTTCCTTAAATATTTGTGTCCTTTATTGCACCTGGCACAGCCTGGCGGTGACAAATCCAACCCTGAGCCCCTGCAGACACCCCAGGCTCTGTTTTGGGGGCATTTCTGGCTGTGCTGGTGGCTCACAGCACTCTCCACCTCCGTTCTTTGGCAGATGGAATATTTTGGGCAGATCTCCATCGGGACCCCACCCCAGAATTTCACCGTGGTGTTCGACACGGGCTCCTCCAACCTCTGGGTGCCTTCTGTGTACTGTGTCAGCAAAGCCTGTGGTGAGTGGGGACCCCCTGACCCCAGACAGGCCACGGGGCCACCAGCCCCAGGGCCTTGGGGACCCTCCTAACAGAGGTGACAGAAATCCAGGGCGCTCAGCAGGGGACAAACGTGGCTTTTTGGGGCTGTCAGTGATCAGCCAGCCTCAGAGAGCCCAGGCTGCTGCTGTGGGGCCAGAGCAGCCCCAGGGGAAATTGGGGAGGGAATGGGAGTGGATCCTGCAGTGCCCTGGGGCTGCTGCTGGCTGTGACCAAGGACAGCAGTGCTCATCTCAGGACTGGTTAAATGCTGCTGATCCTGCTCCCCCTAACAGCCCTTGCAGGTTGAAACAGGAGAGGTTTTCTCCCCCCTCAAAACTCCAGCACGTCCCTCAGCAGAGCCTCCACAACCAGGAGTTTTGGTGACACCACACCTGCACCATCGCTTTGCCTCAGCTGGGGGCTCCTGACAGCCGTAGCCATGCAAAAAAAAAAAAAAAAAAAAAAAAAAAGACATTTCTGATGACAGATCCCATCTCCTTGCCCAGCTAAGCACAGCAGGTTCCACCCAACCCAGTCCAGCACCTACCAGGTGATCGGGACCCCCTTCTCCATCCAGTACGGCACCGGCAGCATGACGGGGATCATCGGCTCCGACCAAGTGGCCGTGAGTCACCTTTGGGTGGCCCTGCCCTGCCCAGTGTCCCCAGGACTCCCCTCCCCATGGGCTGGGCACCCCCGTGAACCCCCTCCTACCCTGCAGGTGGAGGGTCTGACCGTGAGCAACCAGCAGTTTGCAGAGAGCATCAGTGAGCCGGGAAAAGCTTTCCTGGACGCTGAGTTTGACGGGATCCTGGGGCTGGCTTACCCCTCCCTGGCCGTGGATGGGGTCACCCCTGTCTTCGACAACATGATGGCCCAAAATCTGGTGGAGTTGCCCATTTTCTCCGTCTACATGAGCTCGTACGCACGTGGATTTGCTCTGGGGTGTTGCTCTGGGTCTGGCATTGCTTTAGGGAACAGGAGAGGCTGCTAAAATTCAGATGTTTTACTGGGATAGTGAAGGGGATTTTGCTCTAGGATGTTTCTTCAGGTCTGGCATTGCTTTAGGGAGCAGGAGGGGTTGCTAAAATACAGTGTTTTATTGAGACAGTGAAGGGGGTTTTGCTCTAGGATGTTGCTTGGAGCCTGGCATTGCTTTAGGGAGCAGGAGAGGCTGATAAAATACAGATAATTTATTTGGACAATGAAGGGGAGTCTGGTACCAGATTGAACATCGCAGACCTCCGGCCTTACAGCATTTCCAGGAGAAATTTGGGGTAGATCCATGCTAAATGGACAAAAATCTCTCATGTGTCCTCCTTCTCCTCCTCCCTGCAGGAATCCTGATTCTCCCCAGGGAGGGGAGCTGCTTTTTGGGGGCTTTGACACCTCCCGTTTCACGGGCACCCTGAACTGGGTGCCGGTCACCCAGCAGGGCTACTGGCAGATCCAGCTGGACAAGTGAGTGCTGCTGGGCAGGGAGGGAGGGCAGGGCTGTGCTGGCAGGGCAGGACAAACCCTTCCTGCTGCTCCTTGTCCCCTCTCTCAGCATCCAGCTGGGTGGGACAGTGACCTTCTGTGCCAAGGGCTGCCAGGCCATCGTGGACACGGGCACGTCGCTCATCGCCGGCCCCACCAAGGACATCAAAGAGCTGCAAAACCTCATTGGGGCCATGTCTGTGGATGGAGAGGTGAGAGCCAGGGTGGGCACAGGAGGGGACAAAGCCTTGGGGAGCCTGGAATGGACCCCCCTGGGCAGCCCCTGAGCTCCCAGTTGTGTTCCAGTACGCCGTGGAGTGCAGCAACCTGGACGTGATGCCTGACCTGACCTTCACCATCAACGGGCTGCCCTACACGCTCAGTGCCCAGGCTTACACCCTGGTGGTATGGCTGTGGCTCCCTCCACCCCAAATCCCAGCTGCCTCAGTGGCAGGGGTGGCCCAGCCCCATGCCAGGAGCTGGCAGTGTGTCCCCAAGGGTGACAAACCCCGCTGGTTTCTGCCTCGCCACCGTTCCTGGGTGTTTCTGTGAGCACGAGGCTCATCCCTGGCTTTCCACTTCTCCTTCCCCAGGAGTCTGGTGATGGCATAACCTTCTGCATCAGTGGCTTCCAGGGGAACGACGTCCCCCCTCCCACAGGGCCCCTCTGGATTTTGGGTGATGTTTTCATCCGTCAGTTCTACTCCGTCTTTGACCGTGGCAACAACCTGGTGGGGTTGGCCCCTGCTGTCCCTTAGGGCTGTGACACCCTCGGGGCAGGAGAGGAACGGACCTTGGCAGGGCAGTGGATGTCCCCATGTCCCCCTCGGTGTCCCCAGGGGGATGGGGACCCCCAGGGATGCAGCTGAAGAGCCCAGCAGGAGTTCAGTCCACGCCAGGGCACTGTGATATAAAAACGTCTCGAGCAGCTCTGTGATCTGCTCTGCACGTCCTCTGTTTTGGAATCCTGAGCCAATAAAAGCTTTAATAAACTCCAAACTTCTCCTGCTTCTGTCAGCAGCAGCCCAGCAGAAATCCTGCTCATCCCAAAGGGGGGTTAAATCCTCCTTGCCCATGTCCTGACCTCCTCCCTGGGTGATCCATGGGCACTGCCAGGGCTGCACTCCTGGCGTGGCTGGAGCTTCCCTGGGATTCCCACAGGGCAGAAAGAAGAGGATGCTTTGCCCAGGTGGAGCAGAAATCCCTGTGGCCATCCCTGAGCATCCCAGGGGCCGAGGGGGCACGGGGAATGCACCTTTCCTCAGCTGCTGCTGGTAAACAAGGAGGTAACAAAGAGACTGGAAAGACCCTGGGGCTCTTCCTGTGCCACAAAACCCGCGGAGCAACCCGGTGGTTTCCAGTGAACTTTGCTTTGATTCCCTCAGGGAATTTACAGCAATACCTTGCTTGGTGCAAACTGCAAAAAGGGCAAAGCAGCTGCTGGGCCTTGGGCTGGGCTGGCTCAAAATGTGGGGGGTCGGGGGGGCTGTGGGGGATGTGGGGGGCTGTGGGGAGCTGTGGGGTGCCATGGGGGTCCCGTGGCACATGTGACTTGCTGACAGGAGTGTGACACTGCACGAGCAGCTGTGGCTCACGGGTGATGCACCCCGAGGCAGCGAGAAAGGGAAGCACCAAAAAAGGTTATTTTTATCCAGGCCTTTGCTCTGTTTTCCCTGCTGACCCTGAAGCGAGGCCAGAAGTGCCAAGGGCGGGGTGCTGGGGTGTCCCTGTCCCAGCCCAGCCTTGGTGGCTGCTCCCTCCATCCCTCCATCCCTCCATCCCTCCATCCCTCCATCCATCCATCCATCCATCCATCCCTCCATCCCTCCATCCATCCATCCCAGAGCCTCCAGGGAGCTCTGGGAGCTCTGCAATTGTTCAGATCTGGTTGTAAACTTTGTGGCTGGGCCTTGTGGTTTGCAATAAAAGGAGATATCTGCCTTGCCCAGAGGCACTGATTGTGCTGCCGACCAGTGTGGGCTCTGTGACGTTTCCTGTGTTGACTTCACCCCTGCTGCAGGCCCAGATAAGGTGCTGGGGCAGCTGGACAAAGGTCTCCTGTCCCTCTTCCACCTTAACCCTCAGCACACCAAGGTGCTGCTGAGCACGAGCCCAGGGGCTGGGGGGGACATCCAGCTCCCCCAGTATGACAGGGGCCACTCAGTGTCCCCAAACAGCAGCTGGCAGTGACTCCTGGCCTGGAGTTGCCCAAGACAGCTCTCATGCTGGTTTTGGGATCTCAGAGCATTCCATGCCCTCTTGACAGGTTTGGTTGGGGGGAAGTTGCTCAGACAAATGTGAGAATCCCAAAAAAGCATGGCCCTGCTGTCCCCGAGGAGGCTGAACTGCTCAGGGAACACTTGGGTGTCCTTTGCTTCCTTCCCTTTCCCTCAGTCCCACAGCCCTGCAAGGCACAGCCCATCCTCTCCTTGTCCCCAGCAGCCTTTCCCCAGCTGTGTCAGCCCCAGGCTGGGTTTCATCACCTCCCTCACAGTCACAAAACCCACAAACCTCAGGCCTTTTCCTCGGAATTGCTGCTGTGGGGGAGCAGCCAGGATGAGACTGAAGCTGTGGTCGCTGGAGCTGCTGAGCTTGGCCATCACCTCCTCCCCACCTCCACAATCTCAGCCCAGGAGAGCTGGATCTTTGGGAAAATCCCTTTTTCTGTGAAATCAAACCAAAGCCAGAGATGAGGCTGATGTACCCTGGTGGGCACAGCCCCTCTGGGCAAAAGCAGAAGTGGCCCTGGGCACCAGCTGCAGTTTGGGATTGACCACAAACCCCAGCCCCAGCAGCCTGGAGAGGCTTTGATCATCTGACAGGGTGAGCAACCCCTGTCCCAGCAGGGACACGAGACAGGAACGGGGGCAGAAGTTGTGGAGGGGGGAGCTTGAACCATAAATTCTCTCTGCAAGAGCAAAGGTGAAGCAGGATGGTGAAAAAGGGCTGAAAACAGGGATTAGGAGAGAGCTGCTCCAGGGAAATGTCAGCTTTTCACCCACCGCTGGTGAGAACTGGCTCAGGTTCTCCCAGCTCCTCCCAGCACCTGCCCTCTGGGGGGAAAAACAGATTATTCAGGCCAGACAGGTCCCAAAATTACACTTGGAGAGGAGGGGGAGGAGGGTTTGTCCTGCTGAGTGCAGTGATCCTCACTGAGATCCCATCAGGGTCTGTAAGGGGGGGAAAAAATCTACAAAAATGCTGGAAATGGAAAAGCAAAAGCCAGTGGTCTTGGAGTGATCCCAAAACCTGGGCAGGGGCACCACCAGCAACTGGGGGGCTGCTGGTTCAGGATGAGGGGGGGTTCACAGGTGAGGGACACCCCGCTCCCACTGCAAACCCCAAACCCTACAGAATGCTTGACAAAGGCACAGGACCTGCCCTGGCACGTTGGGAAGCAGAGCTCTGCCGTGCCCAAGCAGGTTTTCCCACTCCAAAAAGCCCTGGGCACCCTCCTGGTGCTGGGATTTCTCCATGGGGGCAGCTGAGATCCCCAAAAACCCCATTTAATGATTGAACACATCCTCCTGGAGATGTCACCAGCTCTTTTTGAGGTGTTTCTGGGGGGCCTGTGCTGCCTGTGGGTGCTGGGTAGGACCCCCGAGGGCTGGGGGCCGCGGGGATGTGGGGCTGGGGATGCTCCTGATTCCCACCCTGCCCCTCTCCTGCCTGGAAAAGGAGATGAAACCACACAGAGCTCCTCGGAGGGACCCCAGCCCCTCCTGGCCCGTCCCCAGCTCCCAAATCCGCTTATCCCATCCCACAAGAGCAGAGCAAAGTCCGGGATGGCTCCAGGGATGCTGCCCACAGCCCCGCCCGGCTTTTTGTCCTCATCCCTCAATAATCCCCCGGCGGGGACGCAGATAAAGAGTCCCGGGGAGGTGGCAGAAAGGAACCGAGGGGATTCTGAGCCAGAGGAGAGGCCAAAAGTCAATCCCGAACTCCAGCAGTGAGGATGAACCCTGTTCCCTTTTCCCGAGGCGGGGGACACTCGTCAGAGCCGCGGAACCGAGGGGAAAATCCACGGACACGGCGCCTCCTCCAGCCCCGGCGGGATCTCGGCCCCTTTTCTGCTGATGTCACGGCCGGGGCCCCGCAGCCGCCCTTCCCTTCCTTTCCCCGGGAGGGCCGGGACCGGCCGCCCTTCCCTGGATCCTCCTCCCGGGCCTCTCCCCTCCCCGGGCCGGCCGCAGCGGAGCCGGGAGCCGCGGCTGCCCCGGCCGCCGGATGCCCCGGCAGGTGAGCGCTGCCCAGGTGAGTCCCGGGGGGCAACAGCGAGGGGGAAAAACTCCGTTTGGAGTTTAAAAAACATCTGTCTTTGCTAAAAAGCCGGAGAAAGGACTAGGGAGTTTGTGTGTGCTGAGGACACGAGGCTCTGCCTGTGCTGAGGATGCTGCCCGCGGCTGGGCACGGGGGGCAGAGGGGGACAGGGGGGGCTGGACCCCACAGCTCAGAGCTCCCCGCTGGTGTTCCAAGCGGGAACGGCGCAGGGCCGGCCAGCGCATCAGGGAAAAATGCAGGGATGAGGCTGCCAATGTTTCCATCTGTGCCTTGGCCGGCCGTGCGGGACGCTGCCGTGGGGATGGGGATGCTGGGGCTGCTGGAAGATGCTGGTGCCACCCAAGGAAGGGGTTTCAGGGGTCCTGGCCAGGTTCAGGGCATGAAGGGACATAATGGGGACACATCCTGCGGGGAGATTTCGGGGCGCTCCTGAGCGGGGATGTTCCCTGGGCTGCACTTGAGGCACTAAGGAATTCCACCTGGCTGGGGTCTTCTTGAATAAATTTAATTTTCAGCGTGTGTGCCAGGCCTGGGGGGAGGGACTGCGCTGGAGAGGGGGTGGGAGAAGCAGGGAAGTGGCTCCCGGCAGCTTTGAATGGTGATGAACCGGCGAGTCCGGGCGTGCTGCGGCTCCTCGGGAGCCCGACGCGGGCGGGGACGGGGGCCGGGCTTGGCACGGGGAGGGTTTTGTGTCCCCTCCACGGCGGGGACATAAATGCTGGCATGGCACTGGCACGGTGAAGACACAGCGACATCCTGGGGTGGCAGGGAGGGAGCAGGGACAGACCCCAAGGTGGGAGCAGGAACAGGTCCCCAGGGTGGGACAGGGACAGGACCCCCAGGGTGGGAGCAGGGACAGACCCCAGGGTGGGACAGGGACAGGACCCCAGCATGGGACAGGGACAGGTCCCCAGGGTGGGACAGGGACAGGTCCCCAGGGTGGCAGGGATCCAGTGCCATCCCCACAGATCCGTGAGCCCCTCTGGTCCCACAGGGCCCATCCATGGATGCCAGCAAGAAAGTGGATCTGAAAATCATCATCATCGGAGCTCTGGGGTAAGGAGGGAAGCCCCCTGTGTGTGCTGGGTGTCCCCTGCTTGTGGGCCTGAGAGATTTTAGCCTGCTAGCAGCTGCTGATTTTTTCCCAAGGAAAAATTTCTCAAGGAAGTTTTTTTTTTCTCAAAACAATCTTAGCAAACAACTGTCCTTTCTCATTATTTCAGTAAAATCTCTGTATTTTAGCAACCTCTACTGCTCCCTAAAGCAATGCCAGACTCCGAGCAACATCCCAGAGCAAAAATCCCTTTCACTATCTCAGTAAAATATCTGTATTTTAGCAGCCCCTCTTTCTCCCTAAAGCAATACCAGACTCTGAGCAATATCCCGGAGCAAAAACCCCCTTCATTATCTCTGTGGGCCTGATATTTCTGAGTCTGAAATATTTTTAGCCTGCTAGCAGCTGCTAACTTTTTCCCAAGGAAAAATTTCTCAAGGAAGTTTTTTTTTTTTTTTCTCAAAACAATCTTGGCAAACAACTGTCCTTTCTCAAAACAGCATTTCCCTGGTGGTCCTGTAGTTAAGGTTCGGCGCTCCGGGTTTGATTCCTGGACAGAAAACCAGCGAAAACACCACCTAGAAAAATACTATTTTGAGAAAGGATAGTTGGTTTGCCAAGATTGCTTTGAGAAGAAACTTTCTTGAGGATTTTTTTCTGTAGCCCTTGTCTCATACCTGAGGTGTTTTGCTTTTCTGAAATTCTTTTCCCAGGGGATTTTCTGTAAACAGGGGAAATGTTTTTGTAACTGTACCTTTGTTATTCATTCCATTTCCTAGGAGGGACTTCTTCTTGATGTCCCTCTGCTCTGACCAATGTGAGTGAAGAGGTTTGCCTTGTTGTCACCAATCAAATTGGCCTGTCTAAAACAGTATAAAAGGGAGACACATCCCAAAAATAACGGAGTCATTTTCAGCCTTCTGAATCTCAGAGTCCGTGTCATTGTGATGTAAAACAGCATCATTTTTCCTCGGGGAGAAAAGTTAGCAGCTGCTGTCAGGCTAAAATCTCTCAGACCCACACTTGCCCACGCCCTCACCTCACCCTTTTTCCTCATCACCAGCGTGGGGAAGACCTCCCTGCTGCACCAGTACGTGCACAAGACGTTCTACGAGGATTACCGCACCACGCTGGGTGCCAGCATCCTCACCAAGGTGCTGGCCGTGGACAGCACCCCCCTGAAGCTGCAGGTGAGCAGGGGCAGCTGGCACTGCCCGGGGTGCCCACCCTGATCCCAGGGACGGGGGTGACCCACCCTGTGTGCCCAAGAGCCCGTCGGGGGCGTGAGGTGCAGGGCTGGGTGTGCACAGCCTGAGTTTCAGAGCTGAATTTCTGAGTCTGATTTTCAGAGTCCTTTTTTTCAGAGCCTGATTTTCAGAGCCTGATTTTTCAGAGCCCTATTTTCAGTCTGATTTTCAGAGTCATTTTTTCAGAGCCTTATTTTCAGAGCCCGAGTTTCAGAGCTGATTTTCACAGCTGATTTTCAGAGCCTGATTTTCAGAGGCCAGTTTTCAGAGCAGATTTTCAGAGCCTGATTTTCAGAACCTGATTGTCAGAGCCCTATTTTCAGAGCCTGATTTTTCAGACCCTGATTTTCAGAGATCGATTTTCAGACTCTGATTTTCAGAGCTCTATTTTCAGAGCCCTATTTTCAGAGCTGATTTTCAGGGCCTGATTTTTAGAGACCAATTTGCAGAGCCTCATTTTCAGACCTGATTTTCAGAGGCCGATTTCAGAGCCTGATTTTCACAGCTGATTTTCAGTTCCTGATTTTCAGAGCCCAGTTTTCAGAACCCGGTTTTCAGAGCTCGATTTTCAGAGGCCAGTTTCAGAGTCTGATTTTCAGAGCTGATTTTCAGATTCCAATTTTCAGAGCTCGATTTTCAGAGGCCAATTTCAGAGTCTGATTTTCAGAGCTGATTTCCAGAGCCTGATTTTCAGAGTCTGCTTTTCAGCATCCGTAAACTGCACTGGAATCCCACAGGAATTCTGTGGGCTCAGCACCCCCTGAAGCTGCTCCTCTGGGCTGCAGCCCCCACCCTGCTGGTGTGGTGTGTCCATCTGTGCCCTCCTCTGCCCTAGATCTGGGACACGGGGGGACAGGAGCGGTTCAGGTCCATGGTGTCCACCTTCTACAAAGGCTCAGATGGCTGTGTGCTGGCCTTTGACGTGACTGACAGGGAGTCCTTCGAGGCCCTGGACAACTGGAGAGATGATTTCCTGGAGAAGGTCATTCCCAGGGAACAGGATTTCCCCATGGTCGTGCTGGGGAACAAGATCGACCTCAGTGACCGGCAGGTGAGGGATGAGCAGTGCTGGAGTCACCAGCCCTGGAGGGATTTAAAAGTTGTGGTTTAGATGTGGCACTTGGGGACATGGTTTTAGTGCTGGGTTAATGGCTGGGTTGATGATCTTGAAGGTCTTTTCCAACTTAAACAATCCCATGATTGTATAACTGGGAGGCTGTGGGGTCCAAAGGGTTTTGAGGGCTGATCCTTCACCTCAGCACCAGCCTTTTCCCTATCCTCACATAAAAACCAGAGCTCCAGGCAAGGAGCTGCCATCTCCCCCAAGGACTCTTGGAGGGGATAAACAACATCCTCCTGCTGCTCTTTGGGGCACAGACTGTCCCCAGCAGAGGCAGCAGGAATTGAGTAGCAGCACCTTGAGGGCTGTGTCCAGCTCTGTTCCTCTCAGTTTAGGATGGACACTGAGTGCTGTGTCCAGCTCTGGCCCCTCAGTTTGGGAAGGACATTGAGGTGCTTGAGCACATCCAGAGGAGGGAACGAGGCTGGTGAGGGGCTGGGAACACAAACCCTGTGAGGAACGACTGAGGGAGCTGGGGTTGTTTATCCTGGAGAAAAGGAGACTCAGAGGTGACTTTATCACTCTCTACAACTCCCTGAAATGTGGCTGTGTTCAGGTTGGGGTTGGTCTCTCTCTCCAGGCAGCACTGACAGAACAAGAGGAAACAGTCTCAGGCTGCATCAAGGGAAATACAGGTTGGATATTAGGAAGAAGTTTTTCATGGAAAGAGTGATGAAGAGCTGGAATGGTCTGCCCAGGGAGGTGGTGGAGTCACCATCCCTGGATGTGTTTAAACAAAGCCTGGATGTGGTACTCGGTGCCAGGGTTTAGTTAAGGTATTGGGGCTGGGTTGGATTTGATGATCTTGAAGGTCTCTTCCAACCTACACATTCTGTGATTCTGTCAATGACAACCTCGGGCAGTGCCTGGGTGGGTGAGGAGGGTCCCCTGTGCCACCCCTGAGCTGTGGCTCCATCCTCCCATCCCCCAGGTGCCCAAGGAAACGGCCTCAGCCTGGTGCAAGGAGAAGGACATCCCGTATTTCGAGGTCAGTGCCAAGAACAACATCAACGTGGCCGAGGCTTTCGAGACGCTGGCCAAGCAGGCGCTGAGCACGGTGAGCATCCTCCAGCCCCGAGGGTTGGGGAGGGAACCGGGCTGGGCCGGGGCTGCTCTGACACATCCTCCCGTGCGGAGCAGCTCCCGCTGCACCGGAGAGCCCCGGGAACGAGGGACCCAGCAGTTTAGTTCAGCAATTCAGTTCAAAACTAAGTTTAGTTTTGGGGCGAGATTTAGTTTTGACCCTAAATCCACAGGAGAGGGAATTGCCGTTTCCTTTTCCCACAGCGCTCCAGCACTGTCCTCTAGCGGCCGTGCCACGGCGACATCCGTGTCCCCAAGCCCTGCGCTGGGTGGCTTTCCCCCGGGTTTTTGCCTTTAACCACAATCTCAGCGCTCCCAGGCTGGCTCTGAGCTGGGCTTGCTCATCCTTTCCTTTCTCCTGTTTTTTTTTGTTTTTTTTGTTTTTTTTGGTTTTTTTTTTGGTTTTGTTTTTTTTTGTGTTTTTTTTCCAGTACAAAGGGATTTTTGAGAGTTATTTAACCGACTCCATCAAGCTCACTCCCAACGACAAGCCCAAGCAGAGCTGCTGCTGACCCCGGGGCTGCTGGAGCCCTACCCGGGGGTCCCTGTGCCCAGGGGTCCCTGCCGGGGGGTCCCTGTGCCCGGGGGTCCCTGTGCCCGGGGATCCCTCCTCGGGGGTCCCTGTGCCTGGGGGTCCCTGCCCGGGGGTCCCTGTGCCCGGGGGTCCCTGTGCCCGGGGGTCCCTGTGCCCGGGTGTCCCTGCCCAGGGGTCCCTGTACCCGGGGGTCCCTGTGCCCGGCGGTCCCTGCCCGCTGCCCACCCCAGCCTGACCATCCCAGGACACAGCACGGCCACCACTGCCCACAGGGACTGACCATGCCAGGACACACAGCACGGCCACCACTGGACACAGGGACTGACCATGCCAGGACACCACTGCTGCCCAGCCCAGCTTGGCCATGCCAGGACACAGCACGGCCACTGCTGGACACACCAGCCCACTGCCCACAATGACTGACCATGCCAGGACACGCGGGATGGTCACCACTGCCCACTGACCATGCCAGGACACCAGTGCTGCCCACCCTAGCCTGCCCACAGGGTCTGACCATGCCAGGACACAGCATGGTCATTGCTGCCCACCCCAGACTGACCATGCCAGGACACAGCATGGCCACCACTGCCCGCAGGGTCTGACCATGCCAGGACACAGAGGATGGTCACCCCAGCCTGCCCACAGGGTCTGACCATGCCAGGACACAGAGGATGGTCACCCCAGCCTGCCCACAGGGTCTGACCATGCCAGGACACACAGAGTGGACACCACTGCCCACCCCAGACTGACCATCCCAGGACACCAGTGCTGCCCACCCCAGCCTGTCCACAGGGACTGACCATGCCAGGACACAGCACAGCCACCCCAGACTGACCATGCCAGGACACCCAGCACGGTCACTGCTGGGCACATCCCAGGATTTGCTGCTTCCCCACGGCTCTGGAGCTGCCCTCCCGAGCCTCCCCATCCCCTCAGTGTCACCCTGTGGCCCTGTCCCCACTGTCCCCAGTGCCGTGTGTCACCCTTGTGGGCTGTGTCCCCTGTGGTGACAGTGCCAGGGGTGTGGGCACTGCTCAAGATCACCACCTTGGCACCTTCCCAGCTCTCAGGGTGGGCACGGGCTGGTCTGAGGGGACATTTGGGGCTGGTGACCCTCACAGGGCCCTCCTGGCACCAGCCACTGCTGAGGAAACTATTCCGTGCCTCAGTTTC
>JANPWX010025354.1:0-15530 GCA_024734555.1 Trochalopteron elliotii | reverse complement strand
ACACGCCACAAATGAAATATTTGTGTTGAGGAGGAGGCCAGAGCAGCACATAGACCCCAGCCAGCACATTTTATTTCTTTAACCAGCAAGTTACCCACAAAAACAAAGTCACCAGGTGCTGTGCCAGACGATTTAGCAATCACAAAACCTCTGTCTGTGCTGCCCAGGACGAGCATGGGGTACCAGCTGTAACAGGAGCAGTGTTTTTTGTGCTGGGCTTTGAGTCAGAGCTGTCAAAAATGAGCAGTGTGATGCAGTGTTATCCTGATAAACTGAATTTAGGGACTTGGAAATGCAGTGAGGTGGTCCCTGTGGCCTCCCAAGGGGAAGGGAGGGGTCCCAGCAGCTTTAATCTCATTTCAGGGCTCACCCCACAGCAGGAATATTCAGGAGTAGGGGGCTGAAATTTACCTCAACCCTCCCTGGACACACACAAAAAAAAATGCATTGCCCAAAACCTGAGGGGTTTTCCTCATCCCACAGCTCCTCCAGCCTCTGCTCCCAAGGCCTGGCTTAGGGGGAACAGCCTAAAGTGGGACCAGACTGGGCTGCCCAGGCAGGGCTGGGCCATCACTCACCTGGGACACCTGGAGGAAATCCCAGTCCTGGTGTTGCTGAAGCCCAGGAGCTGCTCCAAAACGTTCAGCAAAGCCACAAGCAAAAATGAGTTTGTTTTCCATTCCATCTGCTAAAAAAAAAAAAAAAAAAAAAAAAAAAAATATTCTTTCCTGTGGCAACATCTCTCCCCCTAAAGAAAATTAAATTTTCAGGATGCAAGGGTGGTTTCATTGTGAATTAGCTCCATTTTCCTCTAAGCACCCTTGCAAAAGAATTCTTCTTGTAACTAAACTCAGGCAAATCTGGAGTAAAAGCTCTGACTTGCAAGGGATTTGCTCCCAAACCCAAAATATGCCAGAAAAAAACCCAACTTTGCCCTCAAAACCCTCTCAGTGTTTCTTTCTCTCTGCAGACTCTGCCCTTCCATCTCTGCCTTCAGCTCAGCTTTTCACTGCTTTCTAAGGTGATTTTTTTTTTTTTTGCATTGCCCTCTATTAATCTTCCTGAAAATCAGACAGCTGATCACAAACACAGAAAACCACATTATCCACCAAAACCCTCCCCATCCACACCTCCACCAGGCACTGTCTGATGGGTATTTTATATCCACAGGGCCTCATAAGGATAAATGTCTTTTAATTAGACACAAACTGAGCTCGTTTAGGGTTATTAGAGGCGATCTGTAAATTTATTCAGCAAATAACAGCTTTTTTTTTACAGGGAATTTCCGTGGAATTTCAGCAGCCAGGGAGCCAGGGAAGCAGAACTGTGTCCAGCACGCACCAGGTGGGACAAAGGTGATTTCTGGATCACTGCTGGCATTTTTCCCCACAGAAAAAAGAAAATAAAAGGCTGAAAATAGATGAATTTCACTTCTTCTTGCCTTAATTTAGCAGCCAGCAGGGAAAACAAAGCCTGGATGTTGCCAGGAATTGGAATTGTGTGGACACACACTCACGAATGCTTTGCAATCACATCCCTGTGGGAAGAGACAGTCAAAGAACCAAAATAAAAAGCTGGGATGGGAAGATAAAGGGGTGCCCAAACTCCCAGGAAGGTGAGATCCAAAAGCCTTTCAGCTCCAGACTCACCTGGATTTTCCCCACTGGAAAAAAAAAAAATCCCCATTTCCCCATTGGAAAATAAAATAAAATAAAATAAAATAAAATAAAATAAAATAAAATAAAATAAAATAAAATAAAATAAAATAAAATAAAATAAAATAAAATAAAATAAAATAATAAAATACCCAAATTTTTCTCACCATTTGCTGTGCCCTCATCACACTGTCCAGCCCCTTTCCCTCAGCCAGCCTTGCACAGAACCTGGGACATCTCCAGCTCCCTTCTCCCCACCAGCTTTGCTTTTCCCATGCATTTTTCGCCAGGTTTTGGTGGGGAAAAAAAAGGGACAAATGCTGGGCAGGACCTCTCTGCCCATTTTCGGGGTGGTTTTGTGCCAGATGGAGGAAAACAGCAGCGCTGAGGCTTCAGCCGCGTCCCAGGGACGATCCCGCGGAGAAAGCCGGGGACAGCAGATCAAGGCAGGTGGCCCCGGGCTGTGGGGACAATAAATGATGTTTTGCAGAGATTTTGCTGCGGGGCTGAGGCTCAGCTGCACAAGCCAGGGGGTGTCTGGTTCCTGCTGTGGGGAAAAATTTTTTTCCTGTGGTGACATCTGTCCCCCTAAAGAAAATTGAATTTCCAGGTTCTAAGGGTGGTTTAGTTGTGAATTAGCTCTATTTTCCTCTAAGCGCCCTTGGAAAAGAACCCGCATCTCCCTGTCCCCAGGCTCTGGGGACACAGAGAGCCCAGCGGGAGAACCCCTGGGCTGAGATTTTTGGGGGGTCTGACGGGCAGGGACGCTGCAAACCAAGGGCAGATTGTCCCCCCCAGCAGCTGAGGGGACGCAGGGGACAAGCGCGGGAGGATTGTCATCCTTTGGGAATCGTATTTTGGTCAAATTCTCCTTGACAAACGAGGGGTGGGAGAGCTCCGGAGGGGATCGGCGCTCACCTGGCCGGGACAGCTGAGAGGACACCGGGGAGTGTAAAACCGGGCCTGGGGACACACACGGGGACACACACGGGGACACAGGGGCGTGTAAAACCGAGCCTGGGGTGTAAAACCCAGCCTGGGGACACCAGGGAGTGTAAAACCCAGCCCGGGGACACCGAGGGATGTAAAACCCAGCCCGGGGACACACATGGGGACACGGGGGGTGTAAAACCCAGCCTGGGGACACACACGGGGACACTGGGGAGTGTAAAACCCAGCCTGGGGACACCGGGGGATGTAAAACCCAGCCTGGGGACACACATGGGGACACTGGGGAGTGTAAAATCCAGCCTGGGGACACCGGGGGATGTAAAACCCAGCCTGGGGACACACATGGGGACACTGGGGAGTGTAAAACCCAGCCTGGGGACACACATGGGGACACGGGGGGTGTAAAACCCAGCCTGGGGACACCGGGGGATGTAAAACCCAGCCTGGGGACACACATGGGGACACAGGGGAGTGTAAAACGCAGCCTGGGGACACACACGGGGACATCGGGGAGTGTAAAACGCAGCCTGGGGACACACACGGGGACACCGGGGGATGTAAAACCCAGCCTGGGGACACACACGGGGACATCGGGGAGTGTAAAACCCAGCCTGGACAGCGCTCACACACGGGGAGGGACCTGCCGAGGTATAAAACCCGGCCCCGGAGACACCGAGAGCCACCAGCGCTCCCCGTGGAGACAGGGCTGGGACTCGCTCACCTGGCTGCTCTCGCTGGGATGGAAAAGCCGAAGGGATGAAACGTCTGTAGAGATTTCTGCTGCTTTTAAGGAGGATTTCTCTTTCCCCTCAGATTTGCCTGGGCAGGGGATGCACAAGGCAAGACGTGCAGGGAGAAATTGGGATTTGGGAATGTTCAGCGCAGAAAAGAGAATTACCAAGGACTGAAACGGGGATTTGGGAATGTTCAGTGTAGAAAGGAGAATTACCAAGGACTGAAATGGGAATTTGGGAATGTTCAGTGCAGAAAGGAGAAGTACCAAGGGCTGAACCAGGGGCTCTTGCACCTCTCTGCTCCACAGGTATATCTTCAGCCCAGGCAGAGAGGGGGTTTCAGCTGTGCGATGCAGGGTTAGTGTGACAGGTGACAGGCAGGTGACAACCTGCCCTGGTGCTGGGGACTGCTGGAGCAGGCACATCCAGCCCCCACGGCCAGAGGCAGAGGAGCTGGAGCTCAGGGGGACACAGGGAAGGGGTCAAGAGGACATCAGAGAGGAACCCTGGAGCCTCCTGGTGGGATGGAACCAGGCTGGGGCTGGAACAGCTCCCAGCAGAGCCCACCTGGGCACAGCCAGGACCTGCCCAGCCTGGCAGGGCACCCCAACCTGACGGTGCTGCACACCCGGGACGAGGAGCTGGCCAAGGCTGAGGTCGGGGTGCTGGGCACCATGCTGGCCGTGGCCACCGTGGGCAACCTGGGCGTGCTGCTGGCCATGTACCGGCTGAGGAGGAAGATGAGCCGCATGCACCTCTTCATCCTCCACCTGGGCCTGACCGACCTGGGCGTGGCCCTGTTCCAGGTGCTGCCGCAGCTCCTCTGGAAGGTCACCTACCGTTTCCTGGGGCCCGACGTGCTCTGCAGGGCCGTCAAGTACCTGCAGGTGCTCAGCATGTTCTCCTCCACCTACATGCTGATGGCGATGACCCTGGACCGTTACCTGGCCGTGTGCCACCCGCTGCAGTCGCTGCGGCAGCCCGGCCGCCAGGCCTACGCCATGATCGGGGCCACCTGGCTGCTCAGCTGCCTGCTCAGCCTGCCCCAGGTGTTCATCTTCTCCCTGAGGGAGGTGAGGCCGGGCTCGGGGGTGCTGGACTGCTGGGCGGATTTTGGGACGCCGTGGGGAGCGCGAGCCTACGTCACCTGGACGGCGCTGTGCGTCTTCGTGCTGCCCGTGGGCGTGCTGGGCGTCTGCTACAGCCTCATCTGCCACGAGATCTGCAGGAACCTCAAGGGCAAGACGCAGGGAGGCACGGGGGGAGCCCCCAGCCCTGTGGGGAAGGGGATGGGGAAGGGTGGGCAGCCCTCGAGGGTGAGCAGCGTGCGCACCATCTCCCGCGCCAAGATCCGCACGGTGAAGATGACCTTTGTCATCGTGGCTGCTTATGTCACCTGCTGGGCGCCCTTCTTCAGCGTGCAGATGTGGTCGGTGTGGGACGAGGATGCTCCTGATGATGGTGAGTGTTGGAAACCTGTGAGCTGGGAATTTCAGGCTTTTTAAGGCTTTGCTGCCAGGCACTGACCCCCAAGAAAGCACCATGTTTGACCGGAGGCCTTAGAAAAGGCTTCCAAAATTGGTTGATAGCACTGGGATTATGGGTGTGTAGTTTGGATAGAAATATGTAACATCCCACGGTGGAAAGCTTAAAATTTAAGGTTTTAGAATATAATAACACATATATATAAAGCAAGATATAGGGCTTATATATATATATGTATATATATTGTATATATATATAAAGCAAGATATAAGTTTTTAGGATGGAGGTCAATTTCATAATTGATTGAAATTAAATAATATTGAATATTTTTCCCTGTAAATCTTCAGTAGTTTTGCTAACAGTACAAGGGACTTCAGCTAAGATTGAAAAAGTCTTCTGGGAGATGCTTTGGGCAGCAAAGAGGCTGAAGGAAAGCCCAGAAGCTGCTGGGTCTCACTTCTCAGTGGATGTGCTCCAGCGCCTTCACATCTCAGAACCTGAAGGGTAGAGTGTGGCTCTGCCACCCCCCCAGCCCCAAGGAATGCCAGGAATGAGAGACAGGAGAGCTCCCAGGTCCTTCCCAGCCCCTGAGGATGTCTCATTTCTCCCTCTTGCCTTCCCAGAGTCCACCAACGTGGCTTTCAGCATCACCATGCTGCTGGCCAGCCTCAGCAGCTGCTGCAATCCCTGGATCTACCTGTTCTTCAGCGGGCACCTCCTGCAGGGCTCCGGGCGCTGCCGGGGCTGCTGGGGCCGCCCCCGGGCCGGGCTGCGCCGACCCAACTCCACCGGGAGCCTGTGCAGCAGGAAAACCACCATCCTGAGCCACAGCCACCCCGCCGGGCTGTCCCTGCGCGGGGACAGCGCCAGGGAGCTGGAGCCGCCCTGCCACGAGGGCGTGACAGAGTCGGGCACGCTCTAGGGGGCGGCGGTGGCAGCTGGGACACCGCCGGGTGTGACACCGACTGATGTGACACTGACTGATGTGACACTGACTGATGTGACACAGACTGATGTGACACTGACACCGCCAGGTGTGACACTGACAGGTGTGACACTGACTGATGTGACACTGACACCGCCAGGTGTGACACAGACAGGTGTGGCACCGCCCGATGTGACACTGCCAGATGTGGCACCGACAGATGTGACACCGCCAGGTGTGACACCCAGATGTGGCACCGCCCAGTTGAGAGTTGAGACCGCCAGATGTGACACAGATTGATGTGACACTGCCAGGTGTGACACTGATACTGCCAGGTGTGACACCTCCAGATGTGACACCGCCAGGTGTGACACTGTCCGGTGTGACGCCCAGATGTGGCACCGCACGATGTGACACCACCCGATGTGACACTGCCCGGTGTGACACTGCCCGGTGTGACACCGCCCGCCCTGTGGCTGCAGAGCGCGGCTCTCCCCGCCTGGTGGCACCGCGTTTTTACAGAAATCGCTCTGTTTCGCCCAGAAAAGCGTCGCCGCCCGCCTTGTCCTCGCTGCCGCACACGCCGCGGGTGCTGTGACCGCCGGGGATGGACAGAGCCGCTCCGGCCGTGCCTGACCACGGCATCCACCACACAGAGTGTTTAGGGAAACCTCTGGCTGCTCTTCTCCGGGAATTGGGGATCCTGCATCCTCTGAGATGGGATCTGCACCCTCCAGGAAATGAGGATCCTGCATCCTCCGGGAAGGAATGTTACATCCTCCGGGAAATGGGGATCCTGCATCCTCCGGGATGGGATTCCGCATCCTCTGGGATGGGATGCTGAATCCTCCGGGAACTGGGGGTGCTGCATCCACAAAATCCTCCTGGAAGGACTCGAGTTTTGTGTTCCCAGCAGAGCCGCCGGGGCAGGGGCAGGCGGCAACGCGGTTCCATCTGCTCCAGACCTCGCCGTCTCTTTCTCCTCCCGCCCCCTGTGCTGGGCGAGCAGACGGCGCGGAAAGAGCTGTCCTTTTCCCCGGGGCACAGCACGCTCCCCCCGCGAGGCTGCAGGGCTCCTGCCATCTGGGACCGTCCCCCTACCACCTCCCCTGGTGGGCACGGCTGTCCTGCCCCACGCTGTGCCCGCTGGAGTGTCCCAAATTTGGCCCTGGCACCCCAAGGGAGCTGCCGGGAGCAGCCCTGGCCCTGCTCCAGCTCAGCCGGGCACGTCCTGACTCCCCCCGTGCCCTTCTCCCATCAACTTCGCTGCCAGCCCCATCCTGTGCTCAACATCTGCTGCAACATCAACATCTGCTGCTCTCACACTGCCCCTGCTTTTGGCTGATTTTGGCTGATTCTGGCTGCTTTTGCAGGGATCAGGGACCCAAAGCCACCCCAGGCTCAGGGAGCAGAGAACTGGGTTCCTGTGCTGTCCCAGCCTGGCTCCTGCCCTGCTCCCAGGAGCTGTTTTGTGCAGGAATAAAATCCTGGGTGAGGCAGGAAAGAGCACCCACCAGCTCTGGCAATCAAGCTAAAAATCTGCTGAGGGTGATGTGCAGGTCTCCCAGTGAAGGTTTCAAATTCCCAGTGAGCCACGGGCATGACTCCTTCCACTATCACAGGCTAAAGCTGTAAAAATAAGACATCAGGAGTAAAATATTTTGAAATATTCAGTATTTTCACTTTTGAATCACCAGGCATCAGAATCAGATTTCTCAGAACCTTCCACTCACTGGTGAATGAAAGCCAGTGTAGAAAACTGTATTTAAAAGGATTTTATGAGGCTGATGAGCGAAGCAACATCACTGAGAGGAGCTGCCAGCCAGTTCAGAAGAGATTTTGAGGATCACTGCATCTGCCCATTTTGAGAGGCAAGGAGGGAATGGTTTTTATGCTCTCATGAAAGGAGGGGAAAAGAGCCACGACACAGAAGTGGAGAGCTGATCCCAGCCCGGCTGGGAGGAGCCAGCCCTCAGGAACAGAGCTGCCTTTAAGGAAAACACCAAGGAAACTGTGCCTGCAGGGCTGGGGTGGTACAAGTGCTGCAGCCTGTGCCAGGCAGTGCCCCAGGGGAAGGGGACAGTGCCAGCTGTGCAGCTGCTGGGGGCTCTGGGCACCCTGGGGTGCCAGCTTCACATCAGGGTCACAGCTCCACGTCAGGGTCACAGCTTCACCTCGGTGTACTCCACACCCTTGGATGCCCTGGGGCTGGAGAAGGGCCAGAAATGTGTTTTCCTCTTCTTTGGGTCCACGTTGACGTAATCCAGCCCAGTCTTCACGTTCTCATAGTCCTGGGCAGAGCCTGGCCCATGGCCCTTCCCTGGGAACACCAGGGAGGTGTAATTGATGTTTTCCTCAGAGCCATGGCCCTGCAGGAGCAAAATGAACCCCAGGTCAGGCTCCAGGAGCCTTTGCCCTCAAACCCATGCACCAGTTCAGGGAATCATGGAATGGGTTGGATGGGAAGGGATTTTAAATTCACCTTCCACTGTCCCAGGCTGCTCCAAGCCCTGTCCAACCTGGCCCTGGGCACTGCCAGGGAACCAGGGGCAGCCACAGCTTCTCTGGGTACCCCGTGCCAGGGCCTGCCCACCCTCAGGGAGAAGATTTTGTTTCCTAATTTTCCTAAAATGCCCAGGGATGCTTCCCTCTGAGTGGGGAACACTGCATGTGACAGGGGACAACAACAACAACAACAACAACAACAACTCCAGCCCTTATTTATAGAACTTTGGTGTGGTTTGATGGATTTGCCCCTCCTGATGGTGCTCTGGGGGGTCTCGAGCTGGACACAGCACCAGGTAGGCTGGGAATGTTTTTACCTGTGGTACCTGAGGGCAGGAAGGGTTGTCCTCCGAGTCCTCCGAGGTGTCTGAGGATGTGTCACTGCTCTCTTAAAAACAGGAAACATTTACCACCCCAGCACTTCCCAGAGGGTTAAAGGGAAAAAAAAGATCGAGGGAGAAAAAGCAAACACGCTCAGGAGTGAAAATTCCAGCCCACAAAGCATCAGTTTGATCCCTCCCAACCTCAACTCCCTGCAGGAACAGGGCCAGGAGAGCCCAGTGGGTGGAAGCAACAGGAAGAGGCAGCAGCTCCTGCTTGGCCCTTCCTCACCCACTTCCCCCACCCCCAGGGTGCACAGAGCTCATCAGGAAGAGACATCACACAAATTCCAGCCCAAAATTCCCATCCCTGTGGCAGCACAACCCCTGGTGCTGCAGGAGCCCCTTACCTGCATAGGCTGGGGCTGGGTTTTGTGCCCCGGGTTTTTGTGCCCTGGGGTTTTGTGCTTTGTCCCCTCCAGGTGACGAGGCTGGAGCTGGGTTGGGGTGAGGGCTGGGACGTTCCCCAGGGCTGCTGCTGGCCTGCCTCCCGCAGGAATGTTGGGCTGTGACCAAAAGGAGAGTGAGTCCTGGTCCCTGCTGTGCCCAGAGCACCCAAACTCCTGCTCCAGCATCCCCAGGGCAAACCAGCCCACCCCAAAATAATTATTGCTGTGCACTGGGGCAGCCTTACGCCCATACATTTAATTACTGAGGTGATCCAGGGCCCTGTTCTCCCACCAGGAGAGGCTCCAGTGACAAATCCCAGCCTCTTCTTTGCAAGTTTGCAATGATTTTGGCCCAAAAGCAGACCTGGGCTTTGTGCAAATGGAAGGAGCAGTTGGTGTGAAAGGATTCTCTGCTAGAAATTGCAGCCTCATCTGAATTAATACTCAGTGACCGAATTAATACTCAGTAACCTTAACTCAGTGAGCTGATTCTTGGTGTTCTCCCAATAAAAGGACAATAAAAGAAAATGGCTTTGAAGCAACACAAGGTTGTAGAACCCTCACTGATGTGTAAACCCAGGTCACTCAGAGCTCACAACCAGCCCTGCCCTGCCTCTTTCCCATCCCAAACCTGACCCCAAAATGGGGAATCACCAGGGAAAGCAAAACCAACGAGGCACTAATTACCAATTTTCCTGCTGAGCATGACGTAAAGGGCCAGCAAGAGGAGAGAGTACAGCAGCAAGGAGCCGAGTGAGGTGACAGCAGGAATCCAGCTGAACGGGAGGAAAACTGAAATTCAGTCTCACTGAAATCACCAAATTCTTTTCAGTTGGCTTCAGGGCACGTTTTAGGCTCAGGTTTTACTGGCAGCTTTTGGTTTTGCTTTCTGGTTTTGGGGTGACGAGCCCCAAAATGCTGGGTTTGGTTTTCAAGAACGATTTGAGCTCTTTGCCCCTCGTTTTTGGGGGCCTGTGCATCCCCAGAAGGGTTTTGAAAAGCCTCATTGCCAGGGCAGGAATGTGGTGCTGGAGGGGAGAGAGACATTACAGATACAATGGAATTATGGAATTGTGAAATTGTGGAATTGTGGAATTACGGAATTATAGAATTGTAGAATTATGGAATTGTGGAATTTTAGAATTATGGAATTATTGAATTACGGAATTGTAGAATTCTGGAATTATAGAATTACCAATTTGTGGAATTTTGGAATTATGGAATTGTGGAATTATTGAATTATGGCATTGTGGCATGGGTTGGGTGTGAAGGGACCTCTGAAGGTCACCCCCTGCCACCAGCAGGGACATTTTCAGCCAGCCCAGGTTGCTCCAGGGGTGCTGTGAAGGGCTCTGTGCCCCGAGGGGCTGCACTCACCAGGCACAGGAATTCATCCTCCTGCTCAGGTGTCTCCAGGCTCTGGGGGGGACACTGAGAGGCAGCAAGACCTGGTGACAACCAAAAAAATGGTCCCATTGAGCCTCACACTGCTCCACACGGGCTGGAGATCAGGCTCAGCACTTGGATGCAGTGGTTGGACGTTGCAATTGTGAAATAAAGAGGTTTTTATTTTATCTCCCCCTGTGAGAATCCCTCTGGTTCACACCCTTACAGAGCCAGGGGCTTTCCCTTATCACTGAATTAATGGTTTTATACATGCTCATGTCTGAGACTTGTCTGGACTTTCTGGGCTCCACCGCAACAGAATTGAAATTTATTCTTCTTGCTTTAATCCTCTCTCATGGTTCTTTTTTTTTTTTTTTTTTGCTTTTTCTCTTTTTAATCCACAAAAAAACCCCCCAAAAAACCCCTACAAGATGAAGGAAAAAAAAATCCATGGAAAAAGTAACCAAAGGAAAGGATGTGGGTTGGTGTGAGACTCTCACATCAGACAAGGTCCAGACAGAAATATCAGAGGCCCTGCAACACCTCAGTGTCTGAAACACCTCGGATTTAACACTGGGAGAGCTCCAATCCTGGTGAGGTTAAGAGGGTTTAAGGCAGAAAATCAGAAAACACCAAAGCCTGGGCTGGGCCCCTTGGCTTGGGGCTTCTGGCCGTAACACTCAAGAGGTTTATAATAAAAAATAGGAGTGTTCACTTTGTAAAAATAGCAATGAGGTGTTCCTTTTGTGAGCTTTCACTTGCAAAAAAGCACTTTAAATCTTCCCTCAGTGTTAAACACTCACTATTTATAAATGGCTGATAGGGAGAGATCTTCAGCTGAGGCTTTGACACAGTGATTAAAGCAGCCATGATGATTTGATTGATAGGCTGATGGATAAATTGATAGAGCAAAGACATTATCCATCCTGTGGAGCAGATTCTATCATTTCCTCTATGACACATTTCTGAGCCCAATTCATCAAAAGCTTTCCTGATAACCACCAATCTCCTGAGAAATCCCACTCATGCAAACAGTTTGATGACTGCCAAGCTAAAAAAGTTCTTTTTTTTTTCTTTTTTGCAGTAATTTTCCCCCCTCCCTTACTGAACAAATCTGTCCCCGAATATCCTTCTCGAAGTGCTGCCACTCTTCAAAGGGCTCATTTCCTACTGTGGGGCAGCAGACGCTGCAGCAGCATCAGATAAGGATCTGAAAAATGAGCTGCTCAAAAGGAAATTGCAAAATAAGCCCCGAATCCAACTCTCAGCAGCAGCAGCAGCAGCTTCTGTGCCGAGGTGGGTACGGCGAGATGGAGGCGCCGATATCGGGTGGGTACCAACAAATCTGATTTGAGGCAGCAGCCAGCCAGAGCCTGGCACCAAATTTTGTGCTTCTGTGGGAGCCTCAGGGAAACTTGTGGGAGCCTGAAGCCCCCCCAGGACTCCAACCCTGCCCCAAGAAAATGCTGAAATCAAGGTTTGCAAGGAGCTGCTCCTCTGCTGTGGCAGCGACAGCTCAACCTGCGGCACCCGCGCTGGGCTGAAGGTGAGGGAAAGCTCCAGAATGCCCCAAATTATTTGAAATCCCACTTGAAAGCTCCAGAATGCCCCAAATTATTTGAAATCCCAGGCCCAGCTGGCTCTCTGGAGCTCAGGATGGCACCAAGATGTGCCCAGGGGGGTTCCCAGCCCAGCTCTCCTCTGGCTGTTCCACCCTCTGCACCCGGAGCGCAGCGCGTATTTACCTGGGGGTCAGAGCTTCCCTCACCTTCCCTTCCCCACGGCTCTGGGGCAGCTGGGGCTGTGCAGGCAGCAGGGTTTGGGGTTGTTCCAGCAGGATTTGGGGCCGTTCCAGCAGGGTTTGGGCCCGTTTCAGCAGGGTTTGGTGCAGAGCGGGGTCCGGCGGCGCGGCGGTGCCGGATGCGGTCACGCTCTACCCGCAGGTCAGAGGCACCAAGGAGCCCTCAGGAGGTTCCATGACGCCTCCCCTCTGTCACAGGCCTCATTTAAATATATTGGGGTGTTTCTCTGCTGTTCTGCAGCTGGTTTTGCTCCTGCACCCCTCCATCAGTTCTCCATCCTCCAGTGGCTTTGTCCCAAAAATTCAGCAGAGCTTCCTTGGAGCCAA
Source organism: Trochalopteron elliotii (assembly GCA_024734555.1). Classification (NCBI taxonomy): domain Eukaryota; kingdom Metazoa; phylum Chordata; class Aves; order Passeriformes; family Leiothrichidae; genus Trochalopteron; species Trochalopteron elliotii. Next base: position 2,992 of record JANPWX010025354.1, on the reverse strand, counting down.
GCAGTGCTGAGGGAGCTCACCTCAACTCATCTGCCACCAAAACGAGCTCCTGGTGCTTCCAAGCAAACATTTTCCACAGGGGTGAAGTGTTTTACACCACCTGGCTCCGTGTCTGCTGCGGGTGGATGGGCCTCCACCTGCCCACGGTCTGGAAAATGTTCTGTTCAAGCTTTGGGGTGCCAGCAGCAGCCTGGCAGATCCCACCCCAAGAGTTCCCAGGAGGTTTGGAGAGTGCTGGTTCATAGGAACTGTGGGGTTTATAGCTCTGGAGGAGCCCTGAAGCAGCCCAGCCTCTTCCCTGGCAGAAAGGGACAAGAAATTCCCTTTTTTTTTGAGGTCCCTGACTCGTGGGGACAGTGTCTACTCGCCTTCAAACATCTCCATCAGCCCACAGCAACCCTGTCCCAAACAGGGATATAACATCCCAAAGAATCCCCCTGATTTTGATTACCTAAACTTAGATTTAGATTACCTAAATTTAGATTTAGATTTAGATTCAGATTATCTAAAAGGAAAGAGAAGATCTCAGAAAGCATCACCTACCCCTGGAGCTGCATCACAAACTGGGAGTCACTTCCCAAATTCCCCTTCATCCCTGGGGCTGCTCCCACTGTCCATCAGCTCCATCATCAGATGTTGCTCCTGCTCTCCTCACAGCTGCTGAGCCCCAGGTAAATATTTTGGGGCTTTATTTAACCGAAACTTGCTTGTTTGTTGCTTTATTTTTTTTTTTTTTTTATTTCAGGTGAGAGTTTGCTGCTGCAGCGCTTTCAAGTGCTCGGTGGTGGATAAACAGATAAACAGGTGGGAGAAGTGTCTGATAACGGGAGGAAAAAAGGGTTTTTTAGAAGACCCTGCTGGGGCACCGTGTAAATCAGTCGGGGCAGTGGCTGCACTGAAGGAAATGTGTGAAAAGGAACACAGATAACACGTTTGTAGCCTGAGAAGAGGTTTTTTTAAAGGAGGAAAACGCTTCACACACAGCTGGTGAGAGACACGTTTTCCACCCAAGGGGCAAAAACAATTCCTGATGCACCTGAGGGCAGGTTTGTGTCCCTGGAGGGGTGGGACACAGCTGGGGACAGCCCCTGCCTGGAACAGCCCATTCCCTTCTGGAACATTCCAGCAGCTGGGGCCACCTTCCCTCACTTTCTCCAGAGCAGCACAGGCCAAGCTGAGGGACACCAAGGCTTGGAAATCGGGCATCTCCTTCCTCTGCACTCCACACATTGAGGTGCAGCTGGAATATGTATGAAACAAAACCTTTCTGACCCATTTTTTCTCTGCAAATCCAGCCCAGCTGCTCCCAAAACACAGAGAGAAAAAGAACAAAAAACCACCACTTCGTTCTACTTGAAATAAAAATTTTGAAGTGCCCCCTAAGAGTTGAGCTTTTAAAATTGCTTCTAAAATAACTCAAAAGTCGAAATAGATTTGCTTAGCTGCAAAAAAAAAAATTCTAAATGAAAGGCCTGGCCTCATTATGAGTTTCATCTTCCTATTTTAATGCTGAATCTGCTGCCAGGAGTTTGCAGATTACGATGATCCAATTGGGGGGATCTTTTCCACCAAATAAACTATTTCACTTAAAGTGTTTGGCGTGTCTGTGCTGCTGCTCACCCTCACATTTATCTCCAAAGCCCAGTGACCCTTCGGGCTGGGCTTTCTGATGGGATTTTCGGGTTATAAACCATGTCTGGAACAATCCACTTTGCTGTTTTCGGCTGATCTGGCACTTGCTGCAGCTGCTTTTGTTTTAGGAAGTTTCTTTCTAATCCATGAATATGTGATTAGGACGAGGAGGGAGGCTGGGTACATTAAACTGCATCTCAGAAGGGGAAATAGAGAATAAATTTGTATAAAAGCCACTCAGTTAAAAAAAAATATTACAGTGTGGGGGAATGCAGGGAATTTTCATTTTGGAAAAAAACAGCTGCATTTGCCATCGGCATCAACTCTGCCCAATGTTTTCCTGCTCACATCGAGAAATATTTGATGGATTTTTTTTTTTTTTTTTATTAAAGCAGAGATGGGGAGAGGAAGGGCCTGGCAGCATCTCCGGGGATGGGGACACACGATCCCGGTGACAGCAGGACGTGACTCAGCTGTCCCCAGCCCCCCTCGGTACCTTGTGCCTCACCGATGAGGACTTGAATTTCCTGGGCGAGGGCTTCAATGAGATAAAATTCAATTAGATAAAAAACAGGCTCGCCGGGACACACAAAAAATCGATTAGCACCGTGCTAAACCCTGTTAATCAGGTGAATGGGGCTCGCTGAACAAAACACCCCCTTGAGGGGTTATTTTAGTGCCAAAAAGGTGGAAAATAAAGAAAAAACAGCATCCTCCCGGGCCTGGGACATGGTGGCAGCAGGAAAACCCTCGCCTGCCCCCTCACTCGCCTCCCCCCATATCTGGAGCTTTTATTTGTTCATCAGCATTTTCTGTTTGCACTCGCGGAGGCTTTAATGGGACGCCCGTGCTGGGTTAAACAAAACCCACAGGGGACGAGCCCATTAACGCCTGCAAAGCACCAGGGAAGTGTCTCCCCCGGAAAGCTGCTCCTGCCCGGCCTCTGGAAGGGAACGTCGAGGATTCCCGAGCCCTTCATCAGCGCTAATTAGTCTTTTAAAATTAGGCCGGTGGCTGATGGTACAAACACATCCCTTTGCTGCGCCTCCCTGCCGGGGGCTGGGGCAGGTCCTGGGGTGGGGCTGTGGGGTGAAGGAGAAGGGAAACCTTTCCCTAAAGCATTTTGGGGGGTTTTCACCGGTGGATGAGGGGCTGGTGCAGGAATGGGGATTGGGATGGGAACTGAGATGGGATGGGAACTGGGATGGGAATTGGGCTGGGACCTGGTGCTGGCATGGGGATTGGGATGGGAACTGGGATGGGAATTGGGCTGGGACCTGGTGCTGGGACGGGGATTGGGATGGGAACTGGTGCTGGGATGGGGACTGGTGCTGGGAACTGGGATGGGGACTGGTGCTGG
>JANPWX010025353.1:20021-49844 GCA_024734555.1 Trochalopteron elliotii | reverse complement strand
ACACGCCACAAATGAAATATTTGTGTTGAGGAGGAGGCCAGAGCAGCCCATAGACCCCAGCCAGCACATTTTATTTCTTTAACCAGCAAGTTACCCACAAAAACAAAGTCACCAGGTGCTGTGCCAGACGATTTAGCAATCACAAAACCTCTGTCTGTGCTGCCCAGGACGAGCATGGGGTGCCAGCTGTAACAGGAGCAGTGCTTTTTGTGCTGGGCTTTGAGTCAGAGCTGTCAAAAATGAGCAGTGTGATGCAGTGTTATCCTGATAAACTGAATTTAGGGACTTGGAAATGCAGCGAGGTGGTCCCTGTGGCCTCCCAAGGGGAAGGGAGGGGTCCCAGCAGCTTTAATCTCATTTCAGGGCTCACCCCACAGCAGGAATATTCAGGAGTAGGGGGCTGAAATTTACCTCAACCCTCCCTGGACACACACAAAAAAAAATGCATTGCCCAAAACCTGAGGGGTTTTCCTCATCCCACAGCTCCTCCAGCCTCTGCTCCCAAGGCCTGGCTTAGGGGGAACAGCCTAAAGTGGGACCAGACTGGGCTGCCCAGGCAGGGCTGGGCCATCACTCACCTGGGACACCTGGAGGAAATCCCAGTCCTGGTGTTGCTGAAGCCCAGGAGCTGCTCCAAAACGTTCAGCAAAGCCACAAGCAAAAATGAGTTTGTTTTCCATTCCATCTGCTAAAAAAAAAAAAAAAAAAAAAAAAAAAAATATTCTTTCCTGTGGCAACATCTCTCCCCCTAAAGAAAATTAAATTTTCAGGATGCAAGGGTGGTTTCATTGTGAATTAGCTCCATTTTCCTCTAAGCACCCTTGCAAAAGAATTCTTCTTGTAACTAAACTCAGGCAAATCTGGAGTAAAAGCTCTGACTTGCAAGGGATTTGCTCCCAAACCCAAAATATGCCAGAAAAAAACCCAACTTTGCCCTCAAAACCCTCTCAGTGTTTCTTTCTCTCTGCAGACTCTGCCCTTCCATCTCTGCCTTCAGCTCAGCTTTTCACTGCTTTCTAAGGTGATTTTTTTTTTTTTTGCATTGCCCTCTATTAATCTTCCTGAAAATCAGACAGCTGATCACAAACACAGAAAACCACATTATCCACCAAAACCCTCCCCATCCACACCTCCACCAGGCACTGTCTGATGGGTATTTTATATCCACAGGGCCTCATAAGGATAAATGTCTTTTAATTAGACACAAACTGAGCTCGTTTAGGGTTATTAGAGGCGATCTGTAAATTTATTCAGCAAATAACAGCTTTTTTTTTACAGGGAATTTCCGTGGAATTTCAGCAGCCAGGGAGCCAGGGAAGCAGAACTGTGTCCAGCACGCACCAGGTGGGACAAAGGTGATTTCTGGATCACTGCTGGCATTTTTCCCCACAGAAAAAAGAAAATAAAAGGCTGAAAATAGATGAATTTCACTTCTTCTTGCCTTAATTTAGCAGCCAGCAGGGAAAACAAAGCCTGGATGTTGCCAGGAATTGGAATTGTGTGGACACACACTCACGAATGCTTTGCAATCACATCCCTGTGGGAAGAGACAGTCAAAGAACCAAAATAAAAAGCTGGGATGGGAAGATAAAGGGGTGCCCAAACTCCCAGGAAGGTGAGATCCAAAAGCCTTTCAGCTCCAGACTCACCTGGATTTTCCCCACTGGAAAAAAAAAAAATCCCCATTTCCCCATTGGAAAATAAAATAAAATAAAATAAAATAAAATAAAATAAAATAAAATAAAATAAAATAAAATAAAATAAAATAAAATAAAATAAAATAAAATAAAATAAAATAATAAAATACCCAAATTTTTCTCACCATTTGCTGTGCCCTCATCACACTGTCCAGCCCCTTTCCCTCAGCCAGCCTTGCACAGAACCTGGGACATCTCCAGCTCCCTTCTCCCCACCAGCTTTGCTTTTCCCATGCATTTTTCGCCAGGTTTTGGTGGGGAAAAAAAAAGGGACAAATGCTGGGCAGGACCTCTCTGCCCATTTTCGGGGTGGTTTTGTGCCAGATGGAGGAAAACAGCAGCGCTGAGGCTTCAGCCGCGTCCCGGGGACGATCCCGCGGAGAAAGCCGGGGACAGCAGATCAAGGCAGGTGGCCCCGGGCTGTGGGGACAATAAATGATGTTTTGCAGAGATTTTGCTGCGGGGCTGAGGCTCAGCTGCACAACCCGGGGGGTGTCTGGTTCCTGCTGTGGGGAAAATTTATTTTCCTGTGGTGACATCTGTCCCCCTAAAGAAAATTGAATTTCCAGGTTCTAAGGGTGGTTTAGTTGTGAATTAGCTCTATTTTCCTCTAAGCGCCCTTGGAAAAGAACCCGCATCTCCCTGTCCCCAGGCTCTGGGGACACAGAGAGCCCAGCGGGACAACCCCTGGGCTGAGATTTTTGGGGGGTCTGACGGGCAGGGACACTACAAACCAAGGGCAGATTGTCCCCCCCAGCAGCTGAGGGGACACAGGGGACAAGCGCGGGAGGATTGTCATCCTTTGGGAATCGTATTTTGGTCAAATTCTCCTTGACAAACCCAGGGGTGGGAGAGCTCCGGAGGGGATCGGCGCTCACCTGGCCGGGACAGCTGAGAGGACACCGGGGAGTGTAAAACCGGGCCTGGGGACACACACGGGGACACACATGGGGACACAGGGGCGTGTAAAACCGAGCCTGGGGTGTAAAACCCAGCCTGGGGACACCAGGGAGTGTAAAACCCAGCCCGGGGACACCGAGGGATGTAAAACCCAGCCCGGGGACACACATGGGGACACGGGGGGTGTAAAACCCAGCCTGGGGACACACACGGGGACACTGGGGAGTGTAAAACCCAGCCTGGGGACACCGGGGGATGTAAAACCCAGCCTGGGGACACACATGGGGACACTGGGGAGTGTAAAATCCAGCCTGGGGACACCGGGGGATGTAAAACCCAGCCTGGGGACACACATGGGGACACTGGGGAGTGTAAAACCCAGCCTGGGGACACACATGGGGACACGGGGGGTGTAAAACCCAGCCTGGGGACACCGGGGGATGTAAAACCCAGCCTGGGGACACACATGGGGACACAGGGGAGTGCAAAACGCAGCCTGGGGACACACACGGGGACACCGGGGGATGTAAAACCCAGCCTGGGGACACACATGGGGACATCGGGGAGTGTAAAACCCAGCCTGGGGACACACACGGGGACACCGGGGGATGTAAAACCCAGCCTGGGGACACACATGGGGACATCGGGGAGTGTAAAACCCAGCCTAGGGACACACATGGGGACACAGGGGAGTGTAAAACCCAGCCTGGACAGCGCTCACACACGGGGAGGGACCTGCCGAGGTATAAAACCCGGCCCCGGAGACACCGAGAGCCACCAGCGCTCCCCGTGGAGACAGGGCTGGGACTCGCTCACCTGGCTGCTCTCGCTGGGATGGAAAAGCCGAAGGGATGAAACGTCTGTAGCGATTTCTGCTGCTTTTAAGGAGGATTTCTCTTTCCCCTCGGATTTGCCTGGGCAGGGGATGCACAAGGCAAGACGTGCAGGGAGAAATTGGGATTTGGGAATGTTCAGCGCAGAAAAGAGAATTACCAAGGACTGAAACGGGGATTTGGGAATGTTCAGTGTAGAAAGGAGAATTACCAAGGACTGAAATGGGAATTTGGGAATGTTCAGTGCAGAAAGGAGAAGTACCAAGGGCTGAACCAGGGGCTCTTGCACCTCTCTGCTCCACAGGAATATCTTCAGCCCAGGCAGAGAGGGGGTTTCAGCTGTGCGATGCAGGGTTAGTGTGACAGGTGACAGGCAGGTGACAACCTGCCCTGGTGCTGGGGACTGCTGGAGCAGGCACATCCAGCCCCCACGGCCAGAGGCAGAGGAGCTGGAGCTCAGGGGAACACAGGGAAGGGGACAAGAGGACATCAGAGAGGAACCCTGGAGCCTCCTGGTGGGATGGAACCAGGCTGGGGCTGGAACAGCTCCCAGCAGAGCCCACCTGGGCACAGCCAGGACCTGCCCAGCCTGGCAGGGCACCCCAACCTGACGGTGCTGCACACCCGGGACGAGGAGCTGGCCAAGGCTGAGGTTGGGGTGCTGGGCACCATCCTGGCCGTGGCCACCGTGGGCAACCTGGGCGTGCTGCTGGCCATGTACCGGCTGAGGAGGAAGATGAGCCGCATGCACCTCTTCATCCTCCACCTGGGCCTGACCGACCTGGGCGTGGCCCTGTTCCAGGTGCTGCCGCAGCTCCTCTGGAAGGTCACCTACCGTTTCCTGGGGCCCGACGTGCTCTGCAGGGCCGTCAAGTACCTGCAGGTGCTCAGCATGTTCTCCTCCACCTACATGCTGATGGCGATGACCCTGGACCGTTACCTGGCCGTGTGCCACCCGCTGCAGTCGCTGCGGCAGCCCGGCCGCCAGGCCTACGCCATGATCGGGGCCACCTGGCTGCTCAGCTGCCTGCTCAGCCTGCCCCAGATGTTCATCTTCTCCCTGAGGGAGGTGAGGCCGGGCTCGGGGGTGCTGGACTGCTGGGCGGATTTTGGGACGCCGTGGGGAGCGCGAGCCTACGTCACCTGGACGGCGCTGTGCGTCTTCGTGCTGCCCGTGGGCGTGCTGGGCGTCTGCTACAGCCTCATCTGCCACGAGATCTGCAGGAACCTCAAGGGCAAGACGCAGGGAGGCACGGGGGGAGCCCCCAGCCCTGTGGGGAAGGGGATGGGGAAGGGTGGGCAGCCCTCGAGGGTGAGCAGCGTGCGCACCATCTCCCGCGCCAAGATCCGCACGGTGAAGATGACCTTTGTCATCGTGGCTGCTTATGTCACCTGCTGGGCGCCCTTCTTCAGCGTGCAGATGTGGTCGGTGTGGGACGAGGATGCTCCTGATGATGGTGAGTGTTGGAAACCTGTGAGCTGGGAATTTCAGGCTTTTTAAGGCTTTGCTGCCAGGCACTGACCCCCAAGAAAGCACCATGTTTGACCGGAGGCCTTAGAAAAGGCTTCCAAAATTGGTTGATAGCACTGGGATTATGGGTGTGTAGTTTGGATAGAAATATGTAACATCCCACGGTGGAAAGCTTAAAATTTAAGGTTTTAGAATATAATAATACATATATATAAAGCAAGATATAGGGTTTATATATATATATATATGTATATATATTGTATATATATATAAAGCAAGATATAAGTTTTTAGGGTGGAGGTCAATTTCATAATTGATTGAAATTAAATAATATTGAATATTTTTCCCTGTAAATCTTCAGTAGTTTTGCTAACAGTACAAGGGACTTCAGCTAAGATTGAAAAAGTCTTCTGGGAGATGCTTTGGGCAGCAAAGAGGCTGAAGGAAAGCCCAGAAGCTGCTGGGTCTCACTTCTCAGTGGATGTGCTCCAGCACCTTCACATCTCAGAACCTGAAGGGTAGAGTGTGGCTCTGCCACCCCCCCAGCCCCAAGGAATGCCAGGAATGAGAGACAGGAGAGCTCCCAGGTCCTTCCCAGCCCCTGAGGATGTCTCATTTCTCCCTCTCGCCTTCCCAGAGTCCACCAACGTGGCTTTCAGCATCACCATGCTGCTGGCCAGCCTCAGCAGCTGCTGCAATCCCTGGATCTACCTGTTCTTCAGCGGGCACCTCCTGCAGGGCTCCGGGCGCTGCCGGGGCTGCTGGGGCCGCCCCCGGGCCGGGCTGCGCCGACCCAACTCCACCGGGAGCCTGTGCAGCAGGAAAACCACCATCCTGAGCCACAGCCACCCCGCCGGGCTGTCCCTGCGCGGGGACAGCGCCAGGGAGCTGGAGCCGCCCTGCCACGAGGGCGTGACAGAGTCGGGCACGCTCTAGGGGGCGGCGGTGGCAGCTGGGACACCGCCAGGTGTGACACCGACTGATGTGACACTGACTGATGTGACACAGACTGATGTGACACAGAGTGATGTGACACAGACTGATGTGACACTGCCAGATGTGGCACCGACAGATGTGACACCGCCAGGTCTGACACCCAGATGTGGCACCGCCCAGTTGAGAGTTGAGACCGCCAGATGTGACACAGATTGATGTGACACTGCCAGGTGTGACACTGTCCGGTGTGACACCGACTGATGTGACACCGCCAGGTGTGACACTGATACTGCCAGGTGTGACACCTCCAGATGTGACACCGCCAGGTGTCACACGGCCCGATGTGACACCGACTGATGTGACACCGCCAGGTGTGACACTGTCCGGTGTGACGCCCAGATGTGGCACCGCACGATGTGACACCACCCGATGTGACACTGCCCGATGTGACACTGCCCGGTGTGACACGGCCCGCCCTGTGGCTGCAGAGCGCGGCTCTCCCCGCCTGGTGGCACCGCGTTTTTACAGAAATCGCTCTGTTTCACCCAGAAAAGCGTCGCCGCCCGCCTTGTCCTCGCTGCCGCACACGCCGCGGGTGCCGTGACCGCCGGGGATGGACAGAGCCGCTCCGGCCGTGCCTGACCACGGCATCCACCACACAGAGTGTTTAGGGAAACCTCTGGCTGCTCTTCTCCGGGAATTGGGGATCCTACATCCTCTGAGATGGGATCTGCACCCTCCAGGAAATGAGGATCCTGCATCCTCCGGGAAGGAATGTTACATCCTCCGGGAAATGGGGATCCTGCATCCTCCGGGATGGGATCCCGCATCCTCTGGGATGGGATGCTGAATCCTCCGGGAACTGGGGGTGCTGCATCCACAAAATCCTCCTGGAAGGACTCGAGTTTTATGTTCCCAGCAGAGCCGCCGGGGCAGGGGCAGGCGGCAACGCGGTTCCATCTGCTCCAGACCTCGCCGTCTCTTTCTCCTCCCGCCCCCTGTGCTGGGCGAGCAGACGGCGGGGAAAGAGCTGTCCTTTTCCCCGGGGCACAGCACGCTCCCCCCGCGAGGCTGCAGGGCTCCTGCCATCTGGGACCGTCCCCCTACCACCTCCCCTGGTGGGCACGGCTGTCCTGCCCCACGCTGTGCCCGCTGGAGTGTCCCAAATTTGGCCCTGGCACCCCAAGGGAGCTGCCGGGAGCAGCCCTGGCCCTGCTCCAGCTCAGCCGGGCGCGTCCTGACTCCCCCCGTGCCCTTCTCCCATCAACTTCGCTGCCAGCCCCATCCTGTGCTCAACATCTGCTGCAACATCAACATCTGCTGCTCTCACACTGCCCCTGCTTTTGGCTGATTTTGGCTGATTCTGGCTGCTTTTGCAGGGATCAGGGACCCAAAGCCACCCGAGGCTCAGGGAGCAGAGAACTGGGTTCCTGTGCTGTCCCAGCCTGGCTCCTGCCCTGCTCCCAGGAGCTGTTTTGTGCAGGAATAAAATCCTGGGTGAGGCAGGAAAAAGCACCCACTAGCTCTGGCAATCGAGCTAAAAATCTGCTGAGGGTGATGTGCAGGTCTCCCAGTGAAGGTTTCAAATTCCCAGTGAGCCACGGGCATGACTCCTTCCACTATCACAGGCTAAAGCTGTAAAAATAAGACATCAGGAGTAAAATATTTTGAAATATTCAGTATTTTCACTTTTTAATCGCCAGGCATCAGAATCAGATTTCTCAGAACCTTCCACTCACTGGTGAATGAAAGCCAGTGTAGAAAACTGTATTTAAAAGGATTTTATGAGGCTGATGAGCAAAGCAACATCACTGAGAGGAGCTGCCAGCCAGTTCAGAAGAGATTTTGAGGATCACTGCATCTGCCCATTTTGAGAGGCAAGGAGGGAATGGTTTTTATGCTCTCATGAAAGGAGGGGAAAAGAGCCACGACACAGAAGTGGAGAGCTGATCCCAGCCCGGCTGGGAGGAGCCAGCCCTCAGGAACAGAGCTGCCTTTAAGGAAAACACCAAGGAAACTGTGCCTGCAGGGCTGGGGTGGTACAAGTGCTGCAGCCCGTGCCAGGCAGTGCCCCAGGGGAAGGGGACAGTGCCAGCTGTGCAGCTGCTGGGGGCTCTGGGCACCCTGGGGTGCCAGCTTCACATCAGTGTCACAGCTCCACGTCAGGGTCACAGCTCCACGTCAGGGTCACAGCTTCACCTCGGTGTACTCCACACCCTTGGATGCCCTGGGGCTGGAGAAGGGCCAGAAATGTGTTTTCCTCTTCTTTGGGTCCACGTTGACGTAATCCAGCCCAGTCTTCACGTTCTCATAGTCCTGGGCAGAGCCTGGCCCATGGCCCTTCCCTGGGAACACCAGGGAGGTGTAATTGATGTTTTCCTCAGAGCCACGGCCCTGCAGGAGCAAAATGAACCCCAGGTCAGGCCCCAGGAGCCTTTGCCCTCAAACCCATGCACCAATTCAGGGAATCATGGAATGGGTTGGGTGGGAAGGGATTTTAAATCCACCTTCCACTGTCCCAGGCTGCTCCAAGCCCTGTCCAACCTGGCCTTGGGCACTGCCAGGGAACCAGGGGCAGCCACAACTTCTCTGGGTACCCCGTGCCAGGGCCTGCCCACCCTCAGGGAGAAGATTTTGTTTCCTAATTTTCCTAAAATGCCCAGGGATGCTTCCCTCTGAGTGGGGAACACTGCATGTGACAGGGGACAACAACAACAACAACAACAACAACAACAACTCCAGCCCTTATTTATAGAACTTTGGTGTGGTTTGATGGATTTGCTCCTCCTGATGGTGCTCTGGGGGGTCTCGAGCTGGACACAGCACCAGGTAGGCTGGGAATGTTTTTACCTGTGGTACCTGAGGGCAGGAAGGGTTGTCCTCCGAGTCCTCCGAGGTGTCTGAGGATGTGTCACTGCTCTCTTAAAAACAGGAAACATTTACCACCCCAGCACTTCCCAGAGGGTTAAAGGGAAAAAAAAAGATCGAGGGAGAAAAAGCAAACACGCTCAGGAGTGAAAATTCCAGCCCACAAAGCATCAGTTTGATCCCTCCCAACCTCAACTCCCTGCAGGAACAGGGCCAGGAGAGCCCAGTGGGTGGAAGCAACAGGAAGAGGCAGCAGCTCCTGCTTGGCCCTTCCTCACCCACTTCCCCCACCCCCAGAGTGCACAGAGCTCATCAGGAAGAGATATCACACAAATTCCAGCCCAAAATTCCCATCCCTGTGGCAGCACAACCCCTGGTGCTGCAGGAGTCCCTTACCTGCATAGGCTGGGGCTGGGTTTTGTGCCCCAGGTTTTTGTGCCCTGGGGTTTTGTGCTTTGTCCCCTCCAGGTGACGAGGCTGGAGCTGGGTTGGGGTGAGGGCTGGGACGTTCCCCAGGGCTGCTGCTGGCCTGCCTCCCGCAGGAATGTTGGGCTGTGACCAAAAGGAGAGTGAGTCCTGGTCCCTGCTGTGCCCAGAGCACTCAAACTCCTGCTCCAGCATCCCCAGGGCAAACCAGCCCACCCCAAAATAATTATTGCTGTGCACTGGGGCAGCCTTACGCCCATACATTTAATTACTGAGGTGATCCAGGGCCCTGTTCTCCCACCAGGAGAGGCTCCAGTGACAAATCCCAGCCTCTTCTTTGCAAGTTTGCAATGATTTTGTCCCAAAAGCAGACCTGGGCTTTGTGCAAATGGAAGGAGCAGTTGGTGTGAAAGGATTCTCTGCTAGAAATTGCAGCCTCATCTGAATTAATACTCAGTGACCAAATTAATACTCAGTAACCTTAACTCAGTGAGCTGATTCTTGGTGTTCTCCCAATAAAAGGACAATAAAAGAAAATGGCTTTGAAGCAACACAAGGTTGTAGAACCCTCACTGATGTGTAAACCCAGGTCACTCAGAGCTCACAACCAGCCCTGCCCTGCCTCTTTCCCATCCCAAACCTGACCCCAAAATGGGGAATCACCAGGGAAAGCAAAACCAACGAGGCACTAATTACCAATTTTCCTGCTGAGCATGACGTAAAGGGCCAGCAAGAGGAGAGAGTACAGCAGCAAGGAGCCGAGTGAGGTGACAGCAGGAATCCAGCTGAACGGGAGGAAAACTGAAATTCAGTCTCACTGAAATCACCAAATTCTTTTCAGTTGGCTTCAGGGCACGTTTTAGGCTCAGGTTTTACTGGCAGCTTTTGGTTTTGCTTTCTGGTTTTGGGGTGACGAGCCCCAAAATGCTGGGTTTGGTTTTCAAGAACGATTTGAGCTCTTTGCCCCTCGTTTTTGGGGGCCTGTGCATCCCCAGAAGGGTTTTGAAAAGCCTCATTGCCAGGGCAGGAATGTGGTGCTGGAGGGGAGAGAGACATTACAGATACGATGGAATTATGGAATTGTGGAAATGTGGAATTATGGAATTATAGAATTGTAGAATTATGGAATTGTGGAATTTTAGAATTATGGAATTATTGAATTACGGAATTATTGAATTATGGAATTATAGAATTACCAATTTGTGGAATTTTGGAATTATGGAATTGTGGAATTATTGAATTATGGCATTGTGGCATGGGTTGGGTGTGAAGGGACCTCTGAAGGTCACCCCCTGCCACCAGCAGGGACATTTTCAGCCAGCCCAGGTTGCTCCAGCCTGGCCTGGGCTGGTGCCAGGGGTGCTGTGAAGGGCTCTGTGCCCCGAGGGGCTGCACTCACCAGGCACAGGAATTCATCCTCCTGCTCAGGTGTCTCCAGGCTCTGGGGGGACACTGAGAGGCAGCAAGACCTGGTGACAACCAAAAAAATGGTCCCATTGAGCCTCACACTGCTCCACACGGGCTGGAGATCAGGCTCAGCACTTGGATGCAGTGGTTGGACGTTGCAATTGTGAAATAAAGAGGTTTTTATTTTATCTCCCCCTGTGAGAATCCCTCTGGTTCACACCCTTGCAGAGCCAGGGGCTTTCCCTTATCACTGAATTAATGGGTTTATACACGCTCATGTCTGAGACTTGTCTGGACTTTCTGGGCTCCACCGCAACAGAATTGAAATTTATTCTTCTTGCTTTAATCCTCTCTCATGGTTCTTTTTTTTTTTTTTTTTTGCTTTTTCTCTTTTTAATCCACAAAAAAACCCCCCAAAAAACCCCTACAAGATGAAGGAAAAAAAAATCCATGGAAAAAGTAACCAAAGGAAAGGATGTGGGTTGGTGTGAGACTCTCACATCAGACAAGGTCCAGACAGAAATATCAGAGGCCCTGCAACACCTCAGTGTCTGAAACACCTCGGATTTAACACTGGGAGAGCTCCAATCCTGGTGAGGTTAAGAGGGTTTAAGGCAGAAAATCAGAAAACACCAAAGCCTGGGCTGGGCCCCTTGGCTTGGGGCTTCTGGCCGTAACACTCAAGAGGTTTATAATAAAAAATAGGAGTGTTCACTTTGTAAAAATAGCAATGAGGTGTTCCTTTTGTGAGCTTTCACTTGCAAAAAAGCACTTTAAATCTTCCCTCAGTGTTAAACACTCACTATTTATAAATGGCTGATAGGGAGAGATCTTCAGCTGAGGCTTTGACACAGTGATTAAAGCAGCCATGATGATTTGATTGATAGGCTGATGGATAAATTGATAGAGCAAAGACATTATCCATCCTGTGGAGCAGATTCTATCATTTCCTCTATGACACATTTCTGAGCCCAATTCATCAAAAGCTTTCCTGATAACCACCAATCTCCTGAGAAATCCCACTCATGCAAACAGTTTGATGACTGCCAAGCTAAAAAAGTTCTTTTTTTTTTTCTTTTTTGCAGTAATTTTCCCCCCTCCCTTACTGAACAAATCTGTCCCCAAATATCCTTCTCGAAGTGCTGCCACTCTTCAAAGGGCTCATTTCCTACTGTGGGGCAGCAGACGCTGCAGCAGCATCAGATAAGGATCTGAAAAATGAGTTGCTCAAAAGGAAATTGCAAAATAAGCCCCGAATCCAACTCTCAGCAGCAGCAGCAGCTTCTGTGCCGAGGTGGGTACGGCGAGATGGAGGCGCCGATATCGGGTGGGTACCAACAAATCTGATTTGAGGCAGCAGCCAGCCAGAGCCTGGCACCAAATTTTGTGCTTCTGTGGGAGCCTCAGGGAAACTTGTGGGAGCCTGAAGCCCCCCCCAGGACTCCAACCCTGCCCCAAGAAAATGCTGAAATCAAGGTTTGCAAGGAGCTGCTCCTCTGCCGGGGCAGCGACAGCTCAACCTGCGGCACCCGCGCTGGGCTGAAGGTGAGGGAAAGCTCCAGAATGCCCCAAATTATTTGAAATCCCACTTGAAAGCTCCAGAAGGCCCCAAATTCTTTGAAATCCCAGGCCCAGCTAGCTCTCTGGAGCTCAGGATGGCACCAAGATGTGCCCAGGGGGGTTCCCAGCCCAGCTCTCCTCTGGCTGTTCCGCCCTCTGCACCCGGAGCGCAGCGCGTATTTACCTGGGGGTCAGAGCTTCCCTCACCTTCCCTTCCCCACGGCTCTGGGGCAGCTGGGGCTGTGCAGGCAGCAGGGTTTGGGGTTGTTCCAGCAGGATTTGGGGCCGTTCCAGCAGGGTTTGGGCCCGTTTCAGCAGGGTTTGGTGCAGAGCGGGGTCCGCCGGCGCGGCGGTGCCGGATGCGGTCACGCTCTACCCGCAGGTCAGAGGCACCAAGGAGCCCTCAGGAGGTTCCATGACGCCTCCCCTCTGTCACAGGCCTCATTTAAATATATTGGGGTGTTTCTCTGCTGTTCTGCTGCTGGTTTTGCTCCTGCACCCCTCCATCAGTTCTCCATCCTCCAGTGGCTTTGTCCCAAAAATTCAGCAGAGCTTCCTTGGAGCCAAGCGGTGCTGAGGGAGCTCACCTCAACTCATCTGCCACCAAAACGAGCTCCTGGTGCTTCCAAGCAAACATTTTCCACAGGGGTGAAGTGTTTTACACCACCTGGCTCCGTGTCTGCTGCGGGTGGATGGGCCTCCACCTGCCCACGGTCTGGAAAATGTTCTGTTCAAGCTTTGGGGTGCCAGCAGCAGCCTGGCAGATCCCACCCCAAGAGTTCCCAGGAGGTTTGGAGAGTGCTGGTTCATAGGAACTGTGGGGTTTATAGCTCTGGAGGAGCCCTGAAGCAGCCCAGCCTCTTCCCTGGCAGAAAGGGACAAGAAATTCCCTTTTTTTTTGAGGTCCCTGACTCGTGGGGACAGTGTCTACTCGCCTTCAAACATCTCCATCAGCCCACAGCAACCCTGTCCCAAACAGGGATATAACATCCCAAAGAATCCCCCTGATTTTGATTACCTAAACTTAGATTTAGATTACCTAAATTTAGATTTAGATTTAGATTCAGATTATCTAAAAGGAAAGAGAAGATCTCAGAAAGCATCACCTACCCCTGGAGCTGCATCACAAACTGGGAGTCACTTCCCAAATTCCCCTTCATCCCTGGGGCTGCTCCCACTGTCCATCAGCTCCATCATCAGATGTTGCTCCTGCTCTCCTCACAGCTGCTGAGCCCCAGGTAAATATTTTGGGGCTTTATTTAACCGAAACTTGCTTGTTTGTTGCTTTATTTTTTTTTTTTTTTTATTTCAGGTGAGAGTTTGCTGCTGCAGCGCTTTCAAGTGCTCGGTGGTGGATAAACAGATAAACAGGTGGGAGAAGTGTCTGATAACGGGAGGAAAAAAGGGTTTTTTAGAAGACCCTGCTGGGGCACCGTGTAAATCAGTCGGGGCAGTGGCTGCACTGAAGGAAATGTGTGAAAAGGAACACAGATAACACGTTTGTAGCCTGAGAAGAGGTTTTTTTAAAGGAGGAAAACGCTTCACACACAGCTGGTGAGAGACACGTTTTCCACCCAAGGGGCAAAAACAATTCCTGATGCACCTGAGGGCAGGTTTGTGTCCCTGGAGGGGTGGGACACAGCTGGGGACAGCCCCTGCCTGGAACAGCCCATTCCCTTCTGGAACATTCCAGCAGCTGGGGCCACCTTCCCTCACTTTCTCCAGAGCAGCACAGGCCAAGCTGAGGGACACCAAGGCTTGGAAATCGGGCATCTCCTTCCTCTGCACTCCACACATTGAGGTGCAGCTGGAATATGTATGAAACAAAACCTTTCTGACCCATTTTTTCTCTGCAAATCCAGCCCAGCTGCTCCCAAAACACAGAGAGAAAAAGAACAAAAAACCACCACTTCGTTCTACTTGAAATAAAAATTTTGAAGTGCCCCCTAAGAGTTGAGCTTTTAAAATTGCTTCTAAAATAACTCAAAAGTCGAAATAGATTTGCTTAGCTGCAAAAAAAAAAAATTCTAAATGAAAGGCCTGGCCTCATTATGAGTTTCATCTTCCTATTTTAATGCTGAATCTGCTGCCAGGAGTTTGCAGATTACGATGATCCAATTGGGGGGATCTTTTCCACCAAATAAACTATTTCACTTAAAGTGTTTGGTGTGTCTGTGCTGCTGCTCACCCTCACATTTATCTCCAAAGCCCAGTGACCCTTCGGGCTGGGCTTTCTGATGGGATTTTCGGGTTATAAACCATGTCTGGAACAATCCACTTTGCTGTTTTCAGCTGATCTGGCACTTGCTGCAGCTGCTTTTGTTTTAGGAAGTTTCTTTCTAATCCATGAATATGTGATTAGGACGAGGAGGGAGGCTGGGTACATTAAACTGCATCTCAGAAGGGGAAATAGAGAATAAATTTGTATAAAAGCCACTCAGTTAAAAAAAAATATTACAGTGTGGGGGAATGCAGGGAATTTTCATTTTGGAAAAAAACAGCTGCATTTGCCATCGGCATCAACTCTGCCCAATGTTTTCCTGCTCACATCGAGAAATATTTGATGGATTTTTTTTTTTTTTTTTATTAAAGCAGAGATGGGGAGAGGAAGGGCCTGGCAGCATCTCCGGGGATGGGGACACACGATCCCGGTGACAGCAGGACGTGACTCAGCTGTCCCCAGCCCCCCTCGGTACCTTGTGCCTCACCGATGAGGACTTGAATTTCCTGGGCGAGGGCTTCAATGAGATAAAATTCAATTAGATAAAAAACAGGCTCGCCGGGACACACAAAAAATCGATTAGCACCGTGCTAAACCCTGTTAATCAGGTGAATGGGGCTCGCTGAACAAAACACCCCCTTGAGGGGTTATTTTAGTGCCAAAAAGGTGGAAAATAAAGAAAAAACAGCATCCTCCCGGGCCTGGGACATGGTGGCAGCAGGAAAACCCTCGCCTGCCCCCTCACTCGCCTCCCCCCATATCTGGAGCTTTTATTTGTTCATCAGCATTTTCTGTTTGCACTCGCGGAGGCTTTAATGGGACGCCCGTGCTGGGTTAAACAAAACCCACAGGGGACGAGCCCATTAACGCCTGCAAAGCACCAGGGAAGTGTCTCCCCCGGAAAGCTGCTCCTGCCCGGCCTCTGGAAGGGAACGTCGAGGATTCCCGAGCCCTTCATCAGCGCTAATTAGTCTTTTAAAATTAGGCCGGTGGCTGATGGTACAAACACATCCCTTTGCTGCGCCTCCCTGCCAGGGGCTGGGGCAGGTCCTGGGGTGGGGCTGTGGGGTGAAGGAGAAGGGAAACCTTTCCCTAAAGCATTTTGGGGGGTTTTCACCGGTGGATGAGGGGCTGGTGCTGGCATGGGGATTGGGATGGGGACTGGGCTGGGATGGGAACTGGTGGTGGGAACTGGGCAGGGAACAGGTGCTGGGATGGGAACTGGGCAGGGAACTGGTGCTGGGCAGGGAACTGGGGACTGGGCTGGGAACTGGGGACTGGGCTGGGAACTGGGCTGGGGACTGGGCTGGGATGGGAAATGGGATGGGGACTGGGATGGAAAGTGGTGCTGGGATGGGAACTGGTGCTGGGCAAGGAACTACTGCTGGGCTGTGGACCCCATTCAGCTCCCCCTGCGGGACCTCCACTGCCCCAAACCCAGCCCAACCCTCCCCTGCCCATCCCCGCCGGTCCCCCAGCGCCGTCCTCACCCAGAAAAGCAAACGTGACCCCGGGGCGCCCGCTCAGCCTGCCCGGAGCCGTGGCCGGTGATTCACCGCGGGCTCCCGAGCGCGTTGTTGACTCTGGCAGGGCTGATCCAGCCTTGGCACGGCGGCTATAAGAGCCTGGCACGGGCACGGGCACGGGCACGGCCACCCAGCCACGCCATGAGGCGCCTGCTGCTCCTCGCTGTGCTCTGCCTGGCCCTGGCCAGCGCCCTCCGCAGGTAAGGGGGTCCCCAGGGTGCAGCCGGGGTCCCCAGGGTGCAGCCCGGCCCCTCAGGGTCTCGGGGGGTCATTCTCAGGGTGCTGGCAGTGCCAGGGGTGTGATGGATGGCCTGGGCACCCCGCGCTGTGCCGGACTGCTTGCACCACGCTGGGATTTTGGGGCTCTCCATCGCTCTGGGCAGCAGCAGGAGGGGGTCTGCAAAGGGGTCTGTGCAAGCAGGGAGGGCACAGAAAACCAGCCTGGGTGGTCCTGAGCCCTGCTCACCCTGCCCAACCCTAAGGTCCCTTACCTGAGTGGCACCGAGCTGCCCGTGCTGTCACTGCCGGCTGTGGCCTTGATTTCCTGTGCCCTGAAGCACATCAGTGCCCCTCTTCGGCTGTGCCTGGGCTGGAAATTGTTGTAGTGGGGGAATGTGGGCTCTGAGCCTTCATCCTGCCACTGCTGGGACCCTCAGGGTGGGCACAGGGACTGCAGGACATGGGCAGCACCCACGGGAGTGACCAGGACCCCCAGGGTGGGCACAGGACAGGGGCAGCACCCATGGGAGTAGCCAGGACCCTCAGGGTGGGCACAGGACACCCACGGGAGTGATCAGCACCCCCAGGGTGGGCACAGGACACCCACAGGGGTGACCAGGACCCTCTGGGTGGGCACAGGACACCCACGGGAGTGATCAGCACCCTCTGGGTGGGCACAGGACACCCACGGGAGTGACCAGGACCCCTTTGCCCGCAGGGTGCCCCTGACCCGGCGCCGCTCCCTGCGGAAGCAGCTGCGGGCTCGGGGGCAGCCCTGGCACCTCTGGAGAGCCCGGGGAGGGCTGGACACGAGCCCCGAGGACTGTGCCGCCTTCTCGGAGACCAACGAGCCCCTCATCAACTACCTGGATGTGAGTAAGAGGGAACAGAGTGGCCTCAGATTGTCCCCAAACGCTTCCCAAAACCCCCGCGGCTCCAGGCAGTGCCCAGCTGTAACAGTGTGTTTTTTTCGGGGTGCAGCCACGGCCCTTCTAGATCCCAGTCAGCCTCTCCAGTAGAGAAACTGCTTGAGAACTGCTCAGGGGGCAGTTCAAGCTCACACAGCCACACACAAAGTTACCAGGCTGGCTCAGCAGAGAGGCAGAAGGTTCCCAGCCCAAATTAATTCCCAGCAAGTGTTTATTCCAGTGTGCTGAAGGTGAATCTGGAGCAAAAGAGGGAGAACATGTGGTTTTTCTCAGTTACACAGGGTCTCAGGTTTGTGGGTGGCACAGGGGGCAGGGCAGGGGACAAGTGACCACAGGGAAGAGAGGAACAGGACACCAGGCCCCATGTCCAGTGGGGAAACAGGGAAAGGGGATGCCATGGGCTGGGTGATGGACTTGCCAAACCCAGAGAGAAGATTGCACAATGTCTGCAAGGGTCCATGGGGGAGAAGCCTTTGTCACACCTGGGGTATCTTTAATCTTCACTTTTCCAGGGAAGGGCAGCTGGAAATTCCTTTAATGGCACAAGGGACTCCACACCCGGCGTGCCCGGGCTCGCTGCCCGCCCACCCCTTTGTCCCCGGGAATGTGAGGATGAGGACAAGGGAGGGCGTTCACTGCCAGCCCTGCTGCACTCTGCTCACCCCCCTGGAGACAGATTTACCCCGAAATTCAAGTTACAGGCTTTTCGGGGCAGAGCCCACCACAGAGCAGCCGGAGAGATTCCCCAGGAGGATCCCATTCCCCAATTCCCCTGTCCCCAAAGGCCCTGCCTGGTGACGAGGGTCCTCTCAGGGCCCCCTGGACCCACCATGCTGCCTTTTGTCCTCGCTCCCCATTGCTGTTCCTTAAATATTTGTGTCCTTTGTTGCACCTGGCACAGCCTGGCGGTGACAAATCCAACCCTGAGCCCCTGCAGACACCCCAGGCTCTGTTTTGGGGGCATTTCTGGCTGTGCTGGTGGCTCACAGCACTCTCCACCTCCGTTCTTTGGCAGATGGAATATTTTGGGCAGATCTCCATCGGGACCCCACCCCAGAATTTCACCGTGGTGTTCGACACAGGCTCCTCCAACCTCTGGGTGCCTTCTGTGTACTGTGTCAGCAAAGCCTGTGGTGAGTGGGGACCCCCTGACCCCAGACAGGCCACGGGGCCACCAGCCCCAGGGCCTTGGGGACCCTCCTAACATAGGTGACAGAAATCCAGGGGGCTCAGCAGGGGACAAACGTGGCTTTTTGGGGCTGTCAGTGATCAGCCAGCCTCAGAGAGCCCAGGCTGCTGCTGTGGGGCCAGAGCAGCCCCAGGGGAAATTGGGGAGGGAATGGGAGTGGATCCTGCAGTGCCCTGGGGCTGCTGCTGGCTGTGACCAAGGACAGCAATGCTCATCTCAGGACTGGTTAAATGCTGCTGATCCTGCTCCCCCTAACAGCCCTTGCAGGTTGAAACAGGAGAGGTTTTCTCCCCCCTCAAAACTCCAGCACATCCCTCAGCAGAGCCTCCACAACCAGGAGTTTTGGTGACACCACACCTGCACCATCGCTTTGCCTCAGCTGGGGGCTCCTGACAGCTGTAGCCATGCAAAAAAAAAAAAAATAAAAGACATTTCTGATGACAGATCCCATCTCCTTGCCCAGCTAAGCACAGCAGGTTCCACCCAACCCAGTCCAGCACCTACCAGGTGATCGGGACCCCCTTCTCCATCCAGTACGGCACCGGCAGCATGACGGGGATCATCGGCTCCGACCAAGTGGCCGTGAGTCACCTTTGGGTGGCCCTGCCCTGCCCAATGTCCCCAGGACTCCCCCCCACCATGGGCTGGGCACCCCCATGAACCCCCTCCTACCCTGCAGGTGGAGGGTCTGACCGTGAGCAACCAGCAGTTTGCAGAGAGCATCAGTGAGCCGGGAAAAGCTTTCCTGGACGCTGAGTTTGACGGGATCCTGGGGCTGGCTTACCCCTCCCTGGCCGTGGATGGGGTCACCCCTGTCTTCGACAACATGATGGCCCAAAATCTGGTGGAGTTGCCCATTTTCTCCGTCTACATGAGCTCGTACGCACGTGGATTTGCTCTGGGGTGTTGCTCTGGGTCTGGCATTGCTTTAGGGAACAGGAGAGGCTGCTAAAATTCAGATATTTTACTGGGATAGTGAAGGGGGTTTTGCTCTAGGATGTTTCTTCAGGTCTGGCGTTGCTTTAGGGAGCAGGAGGGGTTGCTAAAATACAGTGTTTTATTGAGACAGTGAAGGGGGTTTTGCTCTAGGATGTTGCTTGGAGTCTGGCAGTGCTTTAGGGAGAAAGAGGGGTGCTAAAATACAGATAATTTATTTGGACAATAAAGGGGAGTCTGGTACCAGATTGAACATCGCAGACCTCCGGCCTTACAGCATTTCCAGGAGAAATTTGGGGTAGATCTATGCTAAATGGACAAAAATCTCTCATGTGTCCTCCTTCTCCTCCTCCCTGCAGGAATCCTGATTCTCCCCAGGGAGGGGAGCTGCTTTTTGGGGGCTTTGACACCTCCCGTTTCACGGGCACCCTGAACTGGGTGCCGGTCACCCAGCAGGGCTACTGGCAGATCCAGCTGGACAAGTGAGTGGTGCTGGGCAGGGAGGGAGGGCAGGGCTGTGCTGGCAGGGCAGGACAAACCCTTCCTGCTGCTCCTTGTCCCCTCTCTCAGCATCCAGCTGGGTGGGACAGTGACCTTCTGTGCCAAGGGCTGCCAGGCCATCGTGGACACGGGCACGTCGCTCATCGCCGGCCCCACCAAGGACATCAAAGAGCTGCAAAACCTCATTGGGGCCGTGTCTGTGGATGGAGAGGTGAGAGCCAGGGTGGGCACAGGAGGGGACAAAGCCTTGGGGAGCCTGGAATGGACCCCCCTGGGCAGCCCCTGAGCTCCCAGTTGTGTTCCAGTACGCCGTGGAGTGCAGCAACCTGGACGTGATGCCTGACCTGACCTTCACCATCAACGGGCTGCCCTACACGCTCAGTGCCCAGGCTTACACCCTGGTGGTATGGCTGTGGCTCCCTCCACCCCAAATCCCAGCTGCCTCAGTGGCAGGGGTGGCCCAGCCCCATGCCAGGAGCTGGCAGTGTGTCCCCAAGGGTGACAAACCCCGCTGGTTTCTGCCTCGCCACCGTTCCTGGGTGTTTCTGTGAGCACGAGGCTCATCCCTGGCTTTCCACTTCTCCTTCCCCAGGAGTCTGGTGATGGCATAACCTTCTGCACCAGTGGCTTCCAGGGGAACGACGTCCCCCCTCCCACAGGGCCCCTCTGGATTTTGGGTGATGTTTTCATCCGTCAGTTCTACTCCGTCTTTGACCGTGGCAACAACCTGGTGGGGTTGGCCCCTGCTGTCCCTTAGGGCTGTGACACCCTCGGGGCAGGAGAGGAATGGACCTTGGCAGGGCAGTGGATGTCCCCATGTCCCCCTCAGTGTCCCCAGGGGGATGGGGACCCCCAGGGATGCAGCTGAAGAGCCCAGCAGGAGTTCAGTCCACGCCAGGGCACTGTGATATAAAAACGTCTCGAGCAGCTCTGTGATCTGCTCTGCACGTCCTCTGTTTTGGAATCCTGAGCCAATAAAAGCTTTAATAAACTCCAAACTTCTCCTGCTTCTGTCAGCAGCAGCCCAGCAGAAATCCTGCTCATCCCAAAGGGGGGTTAAATCCTCCTTGCCCATGTCCTGACCTCCTCCCTGGGTGATCCATGGGCACTGCCAGGGCTGCACTCCTGGCGTGGCTGGAGCTTCCCTGGGATTCCCACAGGGCAGAAAGAAGAGGATGCTTTGCCCAGGTGGAGCAGAAATCCCTGTGGCCATCCCTGAGCATCCCAGGGGCCGAGGGGGCACGGGGAATGCACCTTTCCTCAGCTGCTGCTGGTAAACAAGGAGGTAACAAAGAGACTGGAAAGACCCTGGGGCTCTTCCTGTGCCACAAAACCCTCGGAGCAACCCGGTGATTTCCAGTGAACTTTGCTTTGATTCCCTCAGGGAATTTACAACAATACCTTGCTTGGTGCAAACTGCAAAAAGGGCAAAGCAGCTGCTGGGCCTTGGGCTGGGCTGGCTCAAAATGTGGGGGGTCGGGGGGGCTGTGGGGGATGTGGGGGGCTGTGGGGAGCTGTGGGGTGCCATGGGGGTCCCGTGGCACATGTGACTTGCTGACAGGAGTGTGACACTGCACGAGCAGCTGTGGCTCACGGGTGATGCACCCCGAGGCAGCGAGAAAGGGAAGCACCAAAAAAGGTTATTTTTATCCAGGCCTTTGCTCTGTTTTCCCTGCTGACCCTGAAGCGAGGCCAGAAGTGCCAAGGGCGGGGTGCTGGGGTGTCCCTGTCCCAGCCCAGCCTTGGTGGCTGCTCCATCCATCCATCCCTCCATCCATCCATCCATCCATCCATCCATCCATCCATCCCTCCATCCATCCATCCCTCCATCCCTCCATCCCAGAGCCTCCAGGGAGCTCTGGGAGCTCTGCAATTGTTCAGATCTGGTTGTAAACTTTGCGGCTGGGCCTTGTGGTTTGCAATAAAAGGAGATATCTGCCTTGCCCAGAGGCACTGATTGTGCTGCCGACCAGTGTGGGCTCTGTGACGTTTCCTGTGTTGACTTCACCCCTGCTGCAGGCCCAGATAAGGTGCTGGGGCAGCTGGACAAAGGTCTCCTGTCCCTCTTCCACCTTAACCCTCAGCACACCAAGGTGCTGCTGAGCACGAGCCCAGGGGCTGGGGGGGACATCCAGCTCCCCCAGTATGACAGGGGCCACCCAGTGTCCCCAGACAGCAGCTGGCAGTGACACTGACCTGGCCTGGAGTTGCCCAAGACAGCTCTCATGCTGGTTTTGGGATCTCAGAGCATTCCATGCCCTCTTGACAGGTTTGGTTGGGGGGAAGTTGCTCAGACAAATGTGAGAATCCCAAAAAAGCGTGGCCCTGCTGTTCCTGAGGAGGCTGAACTGCTCAGGGAACACTTGGGTGTCCTTTGCTTCCTTCCCTTTCCCTCAGTCCCACAGCCCTGCAAGGCACAGCCCATCCTCTCCTTGTCCCCAGCAGCCTTTCCCCAGCTGTGTCAGCCCCAGGCTGGGTTTCATCACCTCCCTCACAGTCACAAAACCCACAAACCTCAGGCCTTTTCCTCGGAATTGCTGCTGTGGGGGAGCAGCCAGGATGAGACTGAAGCTGTGGTCACTGGAGCTGCTGAGCTTGGCCATCACCTCCTCCCCACCTCCACAATCTCAGCCCAGGAGAGCTGGATCTTTGGGAAAATCCCTTTTTCTGTGAAATCAAACCAAAGCCAGAGATGAGGCTGATGTACCCTGGTGGGCACAGCCCCTCTGGGCAAAAGCAGAAGTGGCCCTGGGCACCAGCTGCAGTTTGGGATTGACCACAAACCCCAGCCCCAGCAGCCTGGAGAGGCTTTGATCATCTGACAGGGTGAGCAACCCCTGTCCCAGCAGGGACACGAGACAGGAACGGGGGCAGAAGTTGTGGAGGGGGGAGCTTGAACCATAAATTCTCTCTGCAAGAGCAAAGGTGAAGCAGGATGGTGAAAAAGGGCTGAAAACAGGGATTAGGAGAGAGCTGCTCCAGGGAAATGTCAGCTTTTCACCCACCACTGGTGAGAACTGGCTCAGGTTCTCCCAGCTCCTCCCAGCACCTGCCCTCTGGGGGGAAAAACAGATTATTCAGGCCAGACAGGTCCCAAAATTACACTTGGAGAGGAGGGGGAGGAGGGTTTGTCCTGCTGAGTGCAGTGATCCTCACTGAGATCCCATCAGGGTCTGTAAGGGGGGGAAAAAATCTACAAAAATGCTGGAAATGGAAAAGCAAAAGCCAGTGGTCTTGGAGTGATCCCAAAACCTGGGCAGGGGCACCACCAGCAACTGGGGGGCTGCTGGTTCAGGATGAGGGGGGGTTCACAGGTGAGGGACACCCCGCTCCCACTGCAAACCCCAAACCCTACAGAATGCTTGACAAAGGCACAGGACCTGCCCTGGCACGTTGGGAAGCAGAGCTCTGCCGTGCCCAAGCAGGTTTTCCCACTCCAAAAAGCCCTGGGCACCCTCCTGGTGCTGGGATTTCTCCATGGGGGCAGCTGAGATCCCCAAAAACCCCATTTAATGATTGAACACATCCTCCTGGAGATGTCACCAGCTCTTTTTGAGGTGTTTCTGGGGGGCCTGTGCTGCCTGTGGGTGCTGGGTAGGACCCCCGAGGGCTGGGGGCCGCGGGGATGTGGGGCTGGGGATGCTCCTGATTCCCACCCTGCCCCTCTCCTGCCTGGAAAAGGAGATGAAACCACACAGAGCTCCTCGGAGGGGCCCCAGCCCCTCCTGGCCCGTCCCCAGCCCCCAAATCCGCTTATCCCATCCCACAAGAGCAGAGCAAAGTCCGGGATGGCTCCAGGGATGCTGCCCACAGCCCCGCCCGGCTTTTTGTCCTCATCCCTCAATAATCCCCCGGCGGGGACGCAGATAAAGAGTCCCGGGGAGGTGGCAGAAAGGAACCGAGGGGATTCTGAGCCAGAGGAGAGGCCAAAAGTCAATCCCGAACTCCAGCAGTGAGGATGAACCCTGTTCCCTTTTCCCGAGGCGGGGGACACTCGTCAGAGCCGCGGAACCGAGGGGAAAATCCACGGACACGGCGCCTCCTCCAGCCCCGGCGGGATCTCGGCCCCTTTTCTGCTGATGTCACGGCCGGGGCCCCGCAGCCGCCCTTCCCTTCCTTTCCCCGGGAGGGCCGGGACCGGCCGCCCTTCCCTGGATCCTCCTCCCGGGCCTCTCCCCTCCCCGGGCCGGCCGCAGCGGAGCCGGGAGCCGCGGCTGCCCCGGCCGCCGGATGCCCCGGCAGGTGAGCGCTGCCCAGGTGAGTCCCGGGGGGCAACAGCGAGGGGGAAAAACTCCGTTTGGAGTTTAAAAAACATCTGTCTTTGCTAAAAAGCCGGAGAAAGGACTAGGGAGTTTGTGTGTGCTGAGGACACGAGGCTCTGCCTGTGCTGAGGATGCTGCCCGCGGCTGGGCACGGGGGGCAGAGGGGGACAGGGGGGGCTGGACCCCACAGCTCAGAGCTCCCCGCTGGTGTTCCAAGCGGGAACGACGCAGGGCCGGCCAGCGCATCAGGGAAAAATGCAGGGATGAGGCTGCCAATGTTTCCATCTGTGCCTTGGCCGGCCGTGCGGGACGCTGCCGTGGGGATGGGGATGCTGGGGCTGCTGGAAGATGCTGGTGCCACCCAAGGAAGGGGTTTCAGGGGTCCTGGCCAGGTTCAGGGCATGAAGGGACATAATGGGGACACATCCTGCGGGGAGATTTCGGGGCGCTCCTGAGCGGGGATGTTCCCTGGGCTTCACTTGAGGCACTAAGGAATTCCACCTGGCTGGGGTCTTCTTGAATAAATTTAATTTTCAGCGTGTGTGCCAGGCCTGGGGGGAGGGACTGCGCTGGAGAGGGGGTGGGAGAAGCAGGGAAGTGGCTCCCGGCAGCTTTGAATGGTGATGAACCGGCGAGTCCGGGCGTGCTGCGGCTCCTCGGGAGCCCGGCGCGGGCGGGGACGGAGGCCGGGCTTGGCACGGGGAGGGTTTTGTGTCCCCTCCACGGCGGGGACATAAGTGCTGGCATGGCACTGGCACGGTGAGGGCACAGCGACATCCTGGGGTGGCAGGGAGGGAGCAGGGACAGACCCCAGGGTGGGAGCAGGAACAGGTCCCCAGGGTGGGACAGGGACAGGACCCCCAGGGTGGGAGCAGGGACAGACCCCAGGGTGGGACAGGGACAGGACCCCAGCATGGGACAGGGACAGGTCCCCAGGGTGGGACAGGGACAGGTCCCCAGGGTGGCAGGGATCCAGTGCCATCCCCACAGATCCGTGAGCCCCTCTGGTCCCACAGGGCCCATCCATGGATGCCAGCAAGAAAGTGGATCTGAAAATCATCATCATCGGAGCTCTGGGGTAAGGAGGGAAGCCCCCTGTGTGTGCTGGGTGTCCCCTGCTTGTGGGCCTGAGACATTTTAGCCTGCTAGCAGCTGCTGATTTTTTCCCAAAGAAAAATTTCTCAAGGAAGTTTTTTTTCTCAAAACAATCTTAGCAAAAAACTGTCCTTTCTCATTATTTCAGTAAAATCTCTGTATTTTAGCAACCTCTACTGCTCCCTAAAGCAATGCCAGACTCTGAGCAACATCCCAGAGCAAAAATCCCTTTCACTATCTCAGTAAAATATCTGTATTTTAGCAGCCCCTCTTTCTCCCTAAAGCAATACCAGACCCGGAGCAATATCCCGGAGCAAAAACCCCCTTCATTATCTCTGTGGGCCTGATATTTCTGAGTCTGAAATATTTTTAGCCTGCTAGCAGCTGCTAACTTTTTCCCAAGGAAAAATTTCTCAAGGAAGTTTTTTTTTTTTTTCTCAAAACAATCTTGGCAAACAACTGTCCTTTCTCAAAACAGCATTTCCCTGGTGGTCTTGTAGTTAAGGTTCGGCGCTCCGGGTTTGATTCCTGGACAGAAAACCAGCGAAAACACCACCTAGAAAAATACTATTTTGAGAAAGGATAGTTGGTTTGCCAAGATTGCTTTGAGAAGAAACTTTCTTGAGGATTTTTTTCTGTAGCCCTTGTCTCATACCTGAGGTGTTTTGCTTTTCTGAAATTCTTTTCCCAGGGGATTTTCTGTAAACAGGGGAAATGTTTTTGTAACTGTACCTTTGTTATTCATTCCATTTCCTAGGAGGGACTTCTTCTTGATGTCCCTCTGCTCTGACCAATGTGAGTGAAGAGGTTTGCCTTGTTGTCACCAATCAAATTGGCCTGTCTAAAACAGTATAAAAGGGAGACACATCCCAAAAATAACGGAGTCATTTTCAGCCTTCTGAATCTCAGAGTCCGTGTCGTTGTGATGTAAAACAGCATCATTTTTCCTCGGGGAGAAAAGTTAGCAGCTGCTGTCAGGCTAAAATCTCTCAGACCCACACTTGCCCACGCCCTCACCTCACCCTTTTTCCTCATCACCAGCGTGGGGAAGACCTCCCTGCTGCACCAGTACGTGCACAAGACGTTCTACGAGGATTACCGCACCACGCTGGGCGCCAGCATCCTCACCAAGGTGCTGGCCGTGGACAGCACCCCCCTGAAGCTGCAGGTGAGCAGGGGCAGCTGGCACTGCCCGGGGTGCCCACCCTGATCCCAGGGACGGGGGTGACCCACCCTGTGTGCCCAAGAGCCCGTCGGGGGCGTGAGGTGCAGGGCTGGGTGTGCACAGCCTGAGTTTCAGAGCTGAATTTCTGAGTCTGATTTTCAGAGTCCTTTTTTTCAGAGCCTGATTTTCAGAGCCTGATTTTTCAGAGCCCTATTTTCAGTCTGATTTTCAGAGTCATTTTTTCAGAGCCTTATTTTCAGAGCCCGAGTTTCAGAGCTGATTTTCACAGCTGATTTTCAGTTCCTGATTTTCAGAGCCCGGTTTTCAGAACCCGGTTTTCAGAGCTCGATTTTCAGAGGCCAGTTTCAGAGTCTGATTTTCAGAGCTGATTTCCAGAGCCTGATTTTCAGATTCCAATTTTCAGAGCTCGATTTTCAGAGGCCAATTTCAGAGTCTGATTTTCAGAGCTGATTTCCAGAGCCTGATTTTCAGAGTCTGCTTTTCAGCATCCGTAAACTGCACTGGAATCCCACAGGAATTCTGTGGGCTCAGCACCCCCTGAAGCTGCTCCTCTGGGCTGCAGCCCCCACCCTGCTGGTGTGGTGTGTCCATCTGTGCCCTCCTCTGCCCTAGATCTGGGACACGGGGGGACAGGAGCGGTTCAGGTCCATGGTGTCCACCTTCTACAAAGGCTCAGACGGCTGTGTGCTGGCCTTTGACGTGACTGACAGGGAGTCCTTCGAGGCCCTGGACAACTGGAGAGATGATTTCCTGGAGAAGGTCATTCCCAGGGAACAGGATTTCCCCATGGTCGTGCTGGGGAACAAGATCGACCTCAGTGACCGGCAGGTGAGGGATGAGCAGTGCTGGAGTCACCAGCCCTGGAGGGATTTAAAAGTTGTGGTTTAGACGTGGCACTTGGGGACATGGTTTTAGTGCTGGGTTAATGGCTGGGTTGATGATCTTGAAGGTCTTTTCCAACTTAAACAATCCCATGATTGTATAACTGGGAGGCTGTGGGGTCCAAAGGGTTTTGAGGGCTGATCCTTCACCTCAGCACCAGCCTTTTCCCTATCCTCACATAAAAACCAGAGCTCCAGGCAAGGAGCTGCCACCTCCCCCAAGGACTCTTGGAGGGGATAAACAACATCCTCCTGCTGCTCTTTGGGGCACAGACTGTCCCCAGCAGAGGCAGCAGGAATTGAGTAGCAGCACCTTGAGGGCTGTGTCCAGCTCTCTTCCTCTCAGTTTAGGATGGACACTGAGTGCTGTGTCCAGCTCTGGCCCCTCAGTTTGGGAAGGACATTGAGGTGCTTGAGCACATCCAGAGGAGGGAACGAGGCTGGTGAGGGGCTGGGAACACAAACCCTGTGAGGAACGACTGAGGGAGCTGGGGTTGTTTATCCTGGAGAAAAGGAGACTCAGAGGTGACTTTATCACTCTCTACAACTCCCTGAAGTGTGGCTGTGTTCAGGTTGGGGTTGGTCTCTTTCTCCAGGCAGCACTGACAGAACAAGAGGAAACAGTCTCAGGCTGCATCAAGGGAAATACAGGTTGGATATTAGGAAGAAGTTTTTCATGGAAAGAGTGATGAAGAAGTTTTTCATGGAAAGAGTGATGAAGAACTGGAATGGTCTGCCCAGGGAGGTGGTGGAGT
The DNA here is from genome assembly GCA_024734555.1 of Trochalopteron elliotii. Lineage (NCBI taxonomy): Eukaryota > Metazoa > Chordata > Aves > Passeriformes > Leiothrichidae > Trochalopteron > Trochalopteron elliotii. The sequence goes on along the minus strand of JANPWX010025353.1, from coordinate 22,046 downwards.
CACCATCCCTGGATGTGTTTAAACAAAGCCTGGATGTGGCACACGGTGCCAGGGTTTAGTCGAGGTATTGGGGCTGGGTTGGATTTGATGATCTTGAAGGTCTCTTCCAACCTACACATTCTGTGATTCTGTCAATGACAACCTCGGGCAGTGCCTGGGTGGGTGAGGAGGGTCCCCTGTGCCACCCCTGAGCTGTGGCTCCATCCTCCCATCCCCCAGGTGCCCAAGGAAACGGCCTCAGCCTGGTGCAAGGAGAAGGACATCCCGTATTTCGAGGTCAGTGCCAAGAACAACATCAACGTGGCCGAGGCTTTCGAGACGCTGGCCAAGCAGGCGCTGAGCACGGTGAGCATCCTCCAGCCCCGAGGGTTGGGGAGGGAACCGGGCTGGGCCGGGGCTGCTCTGACACATCCTCCCGCGTGGAGCAGCTCCCGCTGCACCGGAGAGCCCCGGGAACGAGGGACCCAGCAGTTTAGTTCAGCAATTTAGTTCAAAACTAAATTTAGTTTTGGGGCGAGATTTAGTTTTGACCCTAAATCCACAGGAGAGGGAATTGCCGTTTCCTCTTCCCACAGCGCTCCAGCACTGTCCTCTAGCGGCCGTGCCACGGCGACATCCGTGTCCCCAAGCCCTGCGCTGGGTGGCTTTCCCCCGGGTTTTTGCCTTTAACCACAATCTCAGCGCTCCCAGGCTGGCTCTGAGCTGGGCTTGCTCATCCTTTCCTTTCTCCTGTTTTTTTTTGTGGTTTTTTTTTGGTTTTGTTTTTTTTTGTGTTTTTTTTCCAGTACAAAGGGATTTTTGAGAGTTATTTAACCGACTCCATCAAGCTCACTCCCAACGACAAGCCCAAGCAGAGCTGCTGCTGACCCCGGGGCTGCTGGAGCCCTACCCGGGGGTCCCTGTGCCCAGGGGTCCCTGCCGGGGGGTCCCTGTGCCCGGGGGTCCCTGTGCCCGGGGATCCCTCCTCGGGGGTCCCTGTGCCTGGGGGTCCCTGCCCGGGGGTCCCTGTGCCCGGGGGTCCCTGTGCCCGGGGGTCCCTGTGCCCGGGTGTCCCTGCCCAGGGGTCCCTGTACCCGGGGGTCCCTGTGCCCGGCGGTCCCTGCCCGCTGCCCACCCCAGCCTGACCATCCCAGGACACAGCACGGCCACCACTGCCCACAGGGACTGACCATGCCAGGACACACAGCACGGCCACCACTGGACACAGGGACTGACCATGCCAGGACACCACTGCTGCCCACCCCAGCTTGGCCATGCCAGGACACAGCATGGCCACTGCTGGACACACCAGCCCACTGCCCACAATGACTGACCATGCCAGGACACACGGGATGGTCACCACTGCCCACTGACCATGCCAGGACACCAGTGCTGCCCACCCTAGCCTGCCCACAGGGTCTGACCATGCCAGGACACAGCATGGTCATTGCTGCCCACCCCAGACTGACCATGCCAGGACACAGCATGGCCACCACTGCCCGCAGGGTCTGACCATGCCAGGACACAGAGGATGGTCACCCCAGCCTGCCCACAGGGTCTGACCATGCCAGGACACAGAGGATGGTCACCCCAGCCTGCCCACAGGGTCTGACCATGCCAGGACACACAGGATGGCCACCACTGCCCACCCCAGCCTGTCCACAGGGACTGACCATGCCAGGACACAGCACAGCCACCCCACACTGACCATGCCAGGACACACAGCACGGTCACTGCTGGGCACATCCCAGGATTTGCTGCTTCCCCACGGCTCTGGAGCTGCCCTCCCGAGCCTCCCCATCCCCTCAGTGTCACCCTGTGGCCCTGTCCCCACTGTCCCCAGTGCTGTGTGTCACCCTTGTGGGCTGTGTCCCCTGTGGTGACAGTGCCAAGGGTGTGGGCACTGCTCAAGATCACCACCTTGGCACCTTCCCAGCTCTCAGGGTGGGCACGGGCTGGTCTGAGGGGACATTTGGGGCTGGTGACCCTCACAGGGCCCTCCTGGCACCAGCCACTGCTGAGGAAACTATTCCGTGCCTCAGTTTC
>JANPWX010025353.1:0-11437 GCA_024734555.1 Trochalopteron elliotii | reverse complement strand
CATCCAGTCTTTCCTTAAACACATCCAGGGATGGTGACTCCACCACCTCCCTGGGCAGACAATTCCAGTACTTTATCACCCTCTCAGTAAAAAACTTTTTCCTGATATCCAGCCTGTATTTCCCTTGGAGCAGCTGTCCCCTGTGCTGGTGTCACAGCCTGAGCAGCACATCAGCCATGAGGAACAACCTCCCAACATCTCTCAGCCTGTTCAGCACCTCCCAGATCCTCATGGAAGCCCCAGACTCCCTCCTCAGAGGCTGTCCCTGCTCCATCTGCAGCATCTCCATCCCAAACTCTGCCTCCTCTCCACATCTGCAGCATCTCCCTCCATCCCAAACCCTGTCTCCTTCCCACACTTTCAGTGTCTCCATCCCAAACCCTGTCTCCTTCCCACACCTTCAGTGTCTCCATCCCAAACTCTGCCTTCTGCCCACACCAGAGCCTGCACAAGCCCTGTTTCCTCGGCAAAACCACCCAAAAAAGAGGAGCAGCTCCTGCTGCAGGCCTGGGGATGGGAGAGGGAGGGAAGGATGGAGGGAGGACGGTGCCATCATCTCCCAGGAACCCCAGGGCATGCTCTGCCTGCTGCCCCCAGCCTCGGGCTTCCACTGAATTATTACCACTGAGTTATTACCACTGAATTATTGCCCCCGTTACGTGCAAAGTATCTGCTAAAATTAATCATCTGCAAACAAATCTGCACATTCCAGCCCGTGGAATGCTGCTATCTGACCAGGAGATAACCAGCTCAGCAGCCTGTGCACCCCAGGCTGACCTGGGGAGTCCCTGGGGTGTCTTTCCATGTCCTGGTGCTCCCCAGCTTCCTGGTGCTTCCCAGACACTCATCCAAGCCTTGCACACCATCCTGGATGCTCTGCTGGTGGCCACGTCCTTGGGCCACACGTGGGGAGTTTGACCAGAGCAGAAAGAGGCAGAATGAGCTGTATTTATAATTACTGGGAATGGAATTTGACCAGGACTGTGCCTCCCATGCCAGAAATGCCCCCTGACCATCGGTGGCTGCACAGGGCTGGGTTCTTTGCAGGGCAAGACCTCGTTTTATCCTGATCACACCCAGCAGGACTTTGGAATAGCAGTTCCTGCCACAGGCAGCAGGAAACAGAAGGGAATCCGTCTGTGAAGGAGGGAAACCAGGACTGGAAGGGACAGGGAGAGCCTAGAGGTCTCCCTGTGTAAGTTTGAGCCTGTGGAAAAATTACCTCACACCTGGTTGAGAACTTCATTGGGTTTTGCCAGTGCTGGGGGGACAAAAATCCAACCAGCTGGACCTGCCAGCATCCCAGTGCAAGCCCCAACAAGAGCAGCACTGAGTCACTTTGGGGTGGTTTTGTATCCCACTGTGCCCAGACCTCATTTCCCTGCCTGTGCCAGGGGTCAGTGGCATTCCATGGACCTGGAATCCTGCTGCTGATGGTGCTGGGCCCTCCGTGTGCCTGCCCATGGGCTGAGGCACAGAGCAGGGCAGAGCATGAGCAGCACCAGCTGCTCCCTTTTCCCTCATGCCAGGAGCCAGCTTTGGAATTTTACCTTTTGTCTTTCTTTGGTGAAGCTTCGCAAGGAAAAATGCCCTTTGCTGATAGAAAAAATCCCTTTTGGCATGAACATTCCAGCTAATTAACCCTGGATGTTAATGAGCATCATCTCAGATGCTGTTCCCCCTCTTTTCCGTGGTGCTGTGGATGCTGGAGCTCCGTGCTCCCGGGATTTGTGACAGGAGCCTCTGGGAACACTCGTGGGCTGCTCCCACTGCTGTGCCACCCGGAGCATATCTGGCTGCCCTTTAAAACAAAACAACAAAAAACCCCACTGGATATGAGTTATTAATGATATTTACAGGATAACTGCTCGGCAATGATTACCTCTGCGGGTCAGATGGTGATGAATCAGCCCCTTTCCCTCGGCACCCTCAGCAGGGTGTTCCTCAGGAGCTCCGGACACGATGATTGATTTGTATACGATGAGGTTTCTTGGCAGTGGCTGCTGATGCACCAGGAATTTTTACTCTGGGAGCGAGCAAAGGCCACAGCACTGCCTTCTCCCTTCTCCTCACCCCAGCCATGGGTTCCCGGCCCTCCTGTCTCTCTCTCTCTCTCCCCGCTCCCTTTTCCCGGGGTTTTTCCAGTGCTCAGAGGTGGCGGCACATCCCGCTGACACCCAGAGGAGGGAGGGCAGCACAGCCACCCCCGTGAACGTGCCAGGCTGCCCCTGGGGACACGACAGATCAATTCCTCCACAGCAAATAACCCCCTGCAGCTTCTTCCCGGTGGCCAATTCCCTTGGGGACACGTCCCTGTCCCATTCTGTGCTGATGGCCCTGTCCATCTCATCACCTGCAGCATCCTGGCCTGTGCCTGGCTCCTGCATTCTCAGATCCCTCTGGGGCCAGAGGAGAGGAGAAGAAAGAGAGGAGTCCAAGAGCTTGGAGAAGAAAGAGGAGATCAGGAGCCTGGAGAAGAGAGAAGTCCAGGATCCTGGAGAGGAGAGGAGTCCAGGAGCCTGGAGAAGAAAGAGAGGAGATCAGGAGCTTGGAGAAGAAAGAGAGGAGATCAGGAGCCTGGAGAAGAAAGAGAGGAGTCCAGGATTCTGGACACGAGAGGAGTCCAGGTTCCAGGAGAAGAGAGAAGATCAGGATCCTGGAGAAGAGAGATCAGGATCCTGAAGAAGAGAGGAGTCCAGGAGCCTGGACACAAGAGGAGATCAGGATCCTGGAGAGGAGAGGGAATCAAGATTCTGGAGAAGAGAGATCAGGATCCTGGAGAAGAGAGATCAGGATCCTGGAGAGGAGAGGGAATCAAGATCCCAGTCCCAACTTTCCACAGTGGTGCTGCCATGGGTAGGACACGATGGCAGCACGGGCTGAGCCCCGTCCCCTGCTCTGAGCTGGCTGCTCCCTGACCTGCCACAGGAGCTTTTCCAGCTTCAAACGCTGCCTCTCCCCAAACCCTGGCAGCTCCCGCGACAGGAGACGGAGCAGCTCCTCAGCGGTGGCTGCTCCGGGCCGGCCCCTCCCGGCCCCTCCCCGCTTTTCGCTGTCCCCTGCCCAGGGGCGGCAGAAGAACCTGTCAAACCCTGTGCGGAGCAGCGCGTGGCCAGGTGTGGCTCCTGCCCGCCGGCCGTGCCTGCGAGGCTGATGACAGATATCTCAGCCCCGGCCTCCCGCACATCCCCGCGCCGCGCCGGGGCACATCCCCGCGCCCCTCTGCTGGGCAGACGGCGGGGGCTTCCCCTCTTTTCCCCACTCCTCTCATCCCTTTGAAGCTGGAAATGAGAGACACTCCGCTTTCCGCTGCCCGTCCCTTCTCCCAGGCCGGCTCGGCGGGGTCGGGCTGCGGGCACAAAGCGCCCCTTTGTCCATCCCGGGGGTGGAGAGACGGCCGGAGCTCAAAGGCCGGGCAGACGCTGCCCATCGCGGCCAACAAAAGCATCTCGGGCCGCCCCCGGCCCGTGGCAGGGCAGGGAGGGGGCCGGGGTGACGTGAATATGGGTTATTGTCACCCGGAGCACGGAGAGACCCGCACAGGGGATCAAACAGTCCAGGCCGGAGAGGGAAGGGGTGGGGTGGATGAGGGACATCCAAAAAAGCTCTTCTCCCTCTTCAGATCTCCCCTTATCTCCGCTGGCTATCTCCTGGGCTTAGCCCGGGTGTACCTGCTCGCAATTACCTCCTCAAGCCAATCAGGCGCCGAGCACAGCCCTCGGTCCCCTTGACTGAGGTGATTTATAAATGACTCACTGGCTGCTCTGAGCGCAGACCTCTGCACGGCTCCTCGGCAGCCCCGCTCCTGCCACATCTGCACCCCCCTCCCGCCCCATCGGCCGCTCTCCCCAGGCGCAGGTAACTCCAACAATCGGCCTCTTTGTCTGGGTGGGCGTGGGGGATTTACACTCCGCTTGCACAGCCACTGGGTGTGAGCTGCAGTATTTGGAGAACTGGCACTTCTTTTTTTCTTTTTTTTTTTTTCTTTTTTTTTTTTTAATTTTTCTTTTTTTTCTTTTCCTTCCCCCCCTCCTTTTCTCTTTTCCTCCCTCCTCTCGCCGAGGGGATTTACGGCGGCAGATTTACTCAGGAATTAGCAACACCAACGATCCAGCAGCTTGATTTATTATGAAGAGAGAGGCTGGAAGAAGCCAAATATGTGAATTAATTATTGCTAGAATAAATCCTGCCACCTTATCCTGCCTGGTTCCTGCTGAGATGTGTGGAGGGATTTTCCTGATATAGGGCAGGCGAAACTGAAGAGAAACACACAGTTTCTGGAGCCTTGTTATGACCAGAACTTTCTGAGTGTGGGGCTGTGGAAAGTGGTCCCTGCCCTGAGGATGTTGCAGCCCAAACTGGGTGTTGAACATCCCGGGATGGAGGGAAGGGATGTGGAGCCCAGTGCCTGCAGGCAGAGGTTGGGAAGCTCTGGTTGTGCACAGGAATCCAGCCCAGGAAAAGGGATTTGCCTGGTCAGGGCATCCTGGTGCTCACAGTCAGGTTGGGAGGGAATTTTAAAGCTGGGAATGAGGACTGCTCCCAGACTGAGACCTGTCACACCGGGTGCAGGGTCTCCAGCTTCTCCCAGTGCTGTTTCAAGGGATGTTTAGGTCCAGTTTGGGCAGGCTCCTGCCTACATAAGCAAGAGGAAATATCCCCTCACTCTTGCTCCATGGTGGAAATCCTCAGTTCCCTCATCTGGGATGCTTTCTGCTCTGCCCTGATAAAATTTGTCCACACCTTATTTGTAAGCAGGCTGAAACCTGGAGCTGGGGACCTGTCCTTCTTTCCCTCAGAGATAAGTCCCTTGCAGTGACATTTGTCCTGGCCACGCAGCGTTTCTGCCCCGGGTCAGAGATCCCCGGGACAGAAATGCCATCTCATCCTCCACCTCCGGGGCAGGATGGACGGGGTGACCCCAGAGCTGTTTTTCCTTCTCTGAGAGTGGATCCAGAGGGGCAGGAGCGTGTGGAGGAGTGAGCTCTCAGCAGGCATCCCCCCTTAGTGCTGGCAGGCGCTGCAGGAACGCTGCAAACTTTTTAATTCCTTCAGATTTGCAATGCTCACCTGCTTCAGAGCTCTGAGTCAGACACGTGGAAAGAAGAGAGAGGGACAGCGAAGTCTCACTTCTTTCTTTAAATGCCCTTTTGAGGTCTCTCCTGCCCATCCCAGCTGCCTTTTCCAAGGGAAGGGGATGGAGACAGCACTTCCAGTGACTGGGCTGAGTTGCTGTTGTGTGCTGTGCCACTCTCAGCAAGGTGACAGCCCGGGGGGGCAGCAGGGCAGGGAATCTTTAGGAAGACCATTTTGGGGTGTGTGTGTGGACATCCCAAAGCACAGCACCCCGGGCCATGTGCCCAGTGCCTCACCCCAGCCCAGCCCTTCCTCACAGAGCTACGGCGCTGATGAGGCTCCGACAGCAACACAGAGTTGGGGTGGGGTTGGGAACGAGTGGGTAAATCAAACAAATCCCAGGGAAAAGTGGGTCCAACCTGGGTTTTGCTGCCCTGGTGTCAGTGCAGGGCAGATCTCCCGTGCCCACAGCATTTTCTCCCTCACAGTGAAGTGCAGGAGCCCAGCTGCTCCTATAAATATAAACACTTCACTTAATAAACACCCCCTGTGAGCCAAACGCTTTGGCTTCACCCTGAGTAGCTGGCAGATGCCTGCAGATTTTTATTATTCTGGTTACCAGGCACGGAGCTAGTTTGGTTAGAAACTCGTGTGAAGTGGTACATCAAACATTGGCAGCGGCCCAGCACCGGCAGCACAAGAGCTCTGCCCGCTGCCTGCGCTGGGCTGGGTCACTCCCAACCAGAAAAGAGCCATCTGCCTTATGGAAATCACCTTTTCAACACTCCAAATGTTGGATCTGGACAGAGAGGAAACGCTGATTTAATGCCTGCTGTTCCGTGGTGAAGGTGCAGGGGTGGGGGAAGGGGAGGGCAGGTCCTGGGGGGCGAGGGGCAGCTCGGGGCAGTGGGATGGGAGGTGGGAGCTGGAGGGAAGCAGAGATGTCTCCTCCCATGCCTGCCCAAGATCCATCAGAGCCCCTTAGCACCTCCTCTCACCCCCTTCTCCCTCTGGCTTTTATTCCACCAGCCATCATGGTGATTCCTCGTGGAAAACAGGCTGGAACAGCAAAGTTTTGACTGAACTTTATGGATTCTGGCATTTTGCCTTTTCTCAGGCATGGATATTTTTCATAGCTGATTTATATTATCTTCTGGTGTCTTCCTCTTCTGTTTCTAATGGGTAAAGGTTAAGAAAAGGTTAAAGCTCAGGGATAAATGTGTGTGCCCAGTGTGTGGCATCAGCCCCCTGGATTCAACCCCTGCTGCCCCTGCTTCTTCCCCCTCCTCAGATTACTGGGAATGATTTTTTTTCCCAAAACACTCGTGCCAGAAATGTGGGACTGTAGATGTGTCTTTACCACCTCCAGCTTTTCTTCCTGAATCAGTTCATTTGTAGGTGAAGCCTGTGGCCATCCAGGTAAAACAAAAAAAACCCAAGTTTTTGTATAAAATCAACCAAATTTTAAGTGTGTGAACGAATTTGTGCCCAAATGGCCCAGCTGAAGACTCTGGGGTCCCTTGGTGGTGAGTTTCTGGTGTGCTCCATCAGCTGGACTCGGTCCTGGAATGTTCCCAGTGCCAGGAGGCTGCAGGGAGTCACTGGGGAGTGCAGGGGTGAATCCAGTGCCCGATGGCAGAGGTGAATTATACAACATCTTCTGAAACACCTGAGCCCAATGAGTGACAGCAGGAACCTCCTTCTCCTCCTTCTCCTCCTGCCTGGGTGCTCAGAGAGGCAGAGGGGAGCGGGCATGTGACAGGAGGCTGAGGGACAGTTCAGTCTGAGCCTGGCACTGCCACATCTGTCACCAGGAGCGTGTCACCCGTGCCACACAGCTCTCAGGGAGGACCTGGTGGCTTCCCCTGGTGACCTTGCAGGACCTGAGCCCTTTCACCGTGTTGCCCCAGGGCTCCTGTGGCACCTGCAGCCCCAGCCGGGTGCTGAAGGCGCTGGGATGGGAGCACAGGAGTCAAGACCTTGTGCTGGTGTTGCAACCAAACCCTTGCACCTGTGCCTGAGTTCTCCCTGCAGACCTGGGCTGGGGGATAGGGGGGAGCTGCTTTTATGGCCTTTTCTTGGGCAATGGGGCCGGGAGGGGGTGTTTTGGATGGGAGATTCACACGGGATTGGGAAGAGGTTGGACCCCTGAACCCAATCCTGGAGCAAACAGCACGGAGGGAGGGCTGGGTGTGCCTTGCGCAAGGAAAAGGGGGATGGAGAGGGGGCAGGCAAGGGAGGAAGGGTTGTTTCAAGAGAACTGATTTTTAATCCCTAAAATTAAGAGGCAGCCTGTTGAATGGGAGTTTCATTCCTTGAATGTCCATCTCCAGCCCTGGGATCAGTTTGGGCCCTTGTATCATGCCTTGGGCAGGGATCTCGTGGCTCTCCCACCAAATTTTGACTCATTCCTTGGACTGGAGCTCCTGGTCCGTGCCTACGTCAGCCCAGGAAAGTGGCCTCGTGCCAATGGCTCCTATCAACACCAGCCAGGAACCTCAATGTGACTTTCCTCTTCCCAAGCACAGCTATCACCAGCACGGGGACAGCAGATAAGGGCTCAGTGAGTGTGTTTGCAGGACGAACTCGGGGAGAAAAGGTCCCTGCCTGGCATGCTCAGCCTGGCTTGGGACTGGCAGGGCTGGGATCAGCCAGGTCTGGATGGAGGGGACACTCCTGACCTGCTGGGACAATGTTGGTCACCCACATCAGGTTGCTGGAGCAGTTCTGCTCCCATGTGTTGTTTGCTCCGAGTATCACATCCCATTTATGTACTCAGCAAGGTCAAATTTTACATTTCTGAGCATCACCCACTGCAGGGGTGGGCTGCCTGAAAACCTGTGAGCACTTGGAGCTCTTCTCCCAGACTTTGTCCTTTATTTCCCTGCTTCCACTGGAAGAGAGATCTTGAAAAACCTGGTCCCTGCAATGCAGCAGGTGACTGGCACTCTGCTCTCCCCTCCACACTCATGGAATTGCTCCAGGCTCCTGCCCCAGCTGCAGGGTTGAAACCAGCTCTGCAGCTCACCATGGGCTCATCCCACCAGCCCCGGGCCAGCTGGCTTTGCCTTTTGTTCAAGGAGCAGCCACGCAGCTCCTCGTGCTCTTTAATTCCCAAATCTCAGAGATTTGAGCTGCTGTTTGATCTAGGGCAAGGCCGTGATAAGCCAAGCCAAGAACTTGACTCTGTCCGAGACTCTGACATCACGAGCCTGTTTGTTCAAGATGGAATTTAATCATGGGGATATTTTGCCCTCTATACCTGCTCTGTTTATTATTTTTTCCCCCGATTGCCAGCACTTTCTTTCAGTGGGGGAAATTCATTAAAGGACTGGGATTTAATTGGCTGCCTGGGTCTGTCTGGTGGCAGAAGGGATGGAGATCAGAGACCACCAGGAACTCGGGTGGGTTTATCAGCCCTCAGGAGCTGTTGCTCAGTCTGGACCTACAAATTATCCACCAAGGAGAACTGGAAATTCTGAGCAGAGCTGTGGGGCTGGGAGAAAGGCTGGGAACAACCACAGGATCATGGGAAATGTGGGAAAACCCTGATTATCAGACAAGTTTTTGGCACGAGGGACTGGGAAGGAAGAGCCCAGGATGCTGATTTGCTCTACTGTCCAAAGGCAAAGCTTGTCGTCGCTCTTGGAGGGAAATCTCCAGGGGAAAAGGAGCAGCAGAGAGGCCCTGCAGAGGGCACTGGATCAGGCACCTGGCACTGCAGGAAGAGGGACGGGTCTTCTCTTTGCTCCCGAGCCCCGTGGGTGCAGATCAGAGCTGGAATCACAAGCACCCCAAGGCCGGGGCAGTTTTACAGCACAGTGGCCTGTGATCTCTGAAGGAGTGGGGTTGATGACCTCCCTTTCTAGACCCATTAGTTGCTATTTACATAATGACTCTACTGACCTAAATTCTCCCCAAAGTTTCGGCTCCCTGCATCATCCTTTCCTTCCTGCCCTGCTCTGCTACAATCTCCTCCTGTCCTCCACTCCAAGGCATCAGCCGGGGCTCTCAGCAGTCCTGTGCAAGGAAATTTTCATTTCAAACACTCATCCCGGTGTCAAGGTGTGCCCTGACTTTGTGCAGAGCCCGGAGAGGGGAGGGGAGAGGTTCTGGCACATTCAGATCACTCCGTAAACTCTCAAGCAACCTGGATGTTGTTTCTCGAGACATTCTCCTGCCTGAATCACCAGCTTTTCCCACCCCCTCTTCTCCTCCTGCGTTGGGCAATGACCCACTTAGATACAAATAATTACCGAGGTGCTCCTTTTATATCTGACCACTTCCTCCCACCCCTCCCAGCCCGCCCAGCCCGGGGTGATTCTCCCCTCTCCCCAGGAATCTCCGGGCACGGTGAAATAAAGGATCTGTGAAGTTCATCATCCCTCTGGTGAGACCCAGATACCGGTCAGGACAGGTCTGCCAGGATGTTTTGGCATCATCATCACTGACATGAGTTAGCAACAGTTATCTCCCCCGAGCATCACTTCCTAGAGGAACCCGGGCACTCACCCACGAGCCCAGCGAGGACTGGGAAGGTTCTGGAATGCTGGGCAGGCTGGGCAGTGCGGCAGGAACACCTCAGGCGGGATCCAGCCCTCCATCCCGGTGCCGGTATCAACCACCGAGCCCGGGCAAACCCCACCGATGGTGAAACAGAGGCACGGGGAAGGTCAAGTGCCTCGCCCGAGGCACAGAGGCGCTCCCGGAGCCGGGATTAACACCCTCTGCCCGCCTGCCAGGCGATCCAGGCCGCCGATCCAGGGTCCCTTCGCAGCCGCACCGCTCATTAGCATCGCTCATTAGCATCCCCGCTCATTAGCATCACCTCGGAAGAGCCGGGAAGAGCCGCAGCAGCCCCTGGAGCTGGGAGAAGCCACTCCCAGGACCTGCCTCTCCGCCACGGGGAAACTATTTAGGGTGGAGAAGCGCGGGGAGGGCTGCAGACGCTGGAGGTGTCCGCTCTGTTATACCGCAGGTGGGGCCAACTCCAGCCACATTCTTGGCTTTGCGTTTTTTAATTTTTTTATTTTATTTTATTTTATTTTTGAATCCAAATGACCCAGAGATGAGCCAGGCCAGGCCTCGCTATGCCATCGAACGTCCTGCCTACTCTGTCAGCCTCTTCGATGAGGAGTTTGAGAAGAAAACCAGGATTTACCCCGTCGGGGAGAAACTGAGAAACCTTTTCAGGTAACAGGGAATGCTGTAGAATGTATACCAGATTTAGTCAGGAATTTTTGGCGTGGGGGGGGAAATTCAGACCTGGGAATACAGATCCCATTTTTATCCTGGGGAATCATGGTCTCCAGGGGTTTTTGATGGATGAGAGGCATGGGAGAAATGCAAATTGGGCTGAGGAAAATGAAATTGGTGGCTCTTTTCTCAGCAGAACAGTTTGCACCGAGTGCATTTGGGATTTGGGGCTCTGTTTTCCAAAGGTGGGGGGGTTTTTTTAATAATTGAAAAAGCACAATTGGTGATGTAGGGATGTGTGGATTATTTTTTTAAAGCTTTTCAGCTGGGATTTCCTTTTCTCAGCTTTCTGATTGAAACCAATACCACCTTAAAGAAAGGTTTGTAATTATGCAAACAAAGGTTAATAACCCTGCTGACCACTTTCTTGGAAACTATTTCCCCTCCTAGGAACTATTTCTTGAAATCTATTTCCCCTCCTAGGAAAAAGGACAGGAAAGAGAGGGCTCAGAATCTGGTGAGGGAGAAAGGCTGAGACATTCCTAGGAAGATCCTTCCTTACTTCCAGCTCATTTGCTTCCTCCCTTCTTTGCTCCTTTGCTTTCATTTCTTTATCTCCCTCCTAGATGTTCAGCTTCCAGGTTCAAGCTCACCCTCTTCCGCCTGTTCCCAATCCTGGCGTGGCTCCCCAAGTACAAAATCAAGGATTACATCCTGCCCGACGTGCTGGGTGGGCTCAGTGCGGGGACAATCCAAGTGCCACAAGGTGAGCAGCTTCACCCTCTGGGTGTCCAAGGGGGAGCAACACTTGGCCAGATCGAGTAAAACTCTGCTGATGCCCCATTGGGAGGGGTTTTGTGTTTTACTGATGACCCCAAGCTCTACCTCCACAGCTGGGAGGGGGTTTGTGTTTTACTGACCCCAAGCTCTACCTCCAGCCTGGTGGTTCCTGTATTTCCCTGCCTGTGTCTCTCTTGTTTTTCAGGGATGGCTTTTGCCCTCCTGGCCAACCTGCCTCCTGTCAACGGGCTCTACTCCTCCTTCTTCCCCCTGCTCCCCTACTTCTTCCTGGGGGGCATCCATCAGATGGTGCCAGGTGAGTTTTCTGTACTGGACAGTGAAATGCTGGCTGGGAATGCTGCTGTGCCCCAGAACAAGGACGTTT
>JANPWX010025328.1:0-15047 GCA_024734555.1 Trochalopteron elliotii | reverse complement strand
CACTGTGTCCTTGGGGTTATTGGAGCCAATGGGAACCTTCTCCTGGATCAGCACTGTGTCCTTGGGGTCACCTGAACCACTGGGCACCTTCTCCTGGACCAGCACTGCATCCCTGGGGTCACCTGAACCACTGGGCACCTTCTCCTGGACCAGCACTGTGTCCCTGGAGTTATTGGAGCCAGTGGGAACCTTCTCCTGGGCCAGCACTGGGTCCCTGGGGTCGCCTGAACCACCCCTGTCACCTTCTCCTGGACCAGCACTGTGTCCTTGGGGTTATTGGAACCACAGGGCACCTTCTCCTGGACCAGCACTGTGTCCCTGGGGTCACTGGAGCCAGCCTTGGCAGGAGCTGTGCCCAAAATGCTGGAATCTGGGAACATTGCAGCCTGTGCAGGCTGCCCACAGGCTGGGAACTGCTTCCCACAGCCTGGAAGCTTTCAGTGCCTGTCCCTGCCCTGTGTGTCACCATGTCCCCCATGCTCTGGTGTGTGACAAAGCCCACAGTCAAGGGCAGTGCTGTAGGGAGCACTGGGTCCCAGTGGCTCTGCTCTTTCCCATTCTCTGCACTCCAGACTGTCAAATCCTCTCCATTTGGGCTGGGAAAGGGCTTTCCTGGAAAGCAGCAATACAGATGTGCCTCTGCTCACAACATCCAGCTGTGGATTCCAGCTCCATCCAGCTTAACCTCATCCTGGCCAGCTGACAGCTGGAGAATCCTGGCTGTGCCAAAGTCACCTCCTCTTCCATGCTGGAGACCCAGGGATTCAGTGTTTAGGGCAGTGCAGAGCCCACCAGGCTCTGGGGAGCTGCTCCTGCAGGCCAGGGAGATGAGGATGCTGCTGTGTGCACAGGCAGCAGGAGGGGGGAGGCTGCCTGCAGCCCTGGAAAAGCCTCCTCACACCCACAGCTGCAGACCCTGGCTCGTCCTGCCTGGTGTCAGATGCAATAAGGGAGATGAGCTCCCCCAGCACGGCCAGCACACACTGTGTGGTCTCTCCCTCTGGCTTTAGGCTCCCAGAATTTCTTCTCTCTGAGAGATGTCAGCTCGAATAAAACCAAGCGGATCCTGATGGAGGAAAACTGCAGTTAAGTGGGTTGGCTGACTGCTTGCCTTCTTTTTTTGTTTTTGTTGTCTGACTTGTCACAGAGAGAAAGGCACCAGGGAAATGTGCTGGCAGGCCCTGGGTCACGGTCCCTGCCTCTGTCCCCTGAGCCTGGTTAGCTCCTGCCAGCACAGGAGGCCACTCCAGTCCCAGGAGAAGGGTCAGCACCTGACAAGTGTGAAATGAAACTTGTGTCACCTGGTGCCTGGGTGATTAGGAAAAGGATCACCCATCCCTGGTGGCTCCAACAGGGTCCTGCCACAGCCACCCCCCTGTGCAGTGACCTGGTGGGGACAGAGCCCATCCCGTGGGGGTGCCCTGCTGGAGGCTGGGCAGGACAGGGACTCTGAGGTTTCATATCTTCTTTTCTTCTTCGTGTTAGAGCCGGGATTAACACACAGGAGTCACAGTTTTGTGTTTGGACTCAGTGTTTATTAATTCTTATCTATTTACAGCCTCACAAGTTGTGAGCTCTAACTAGCAAGCTAGAGAAATGAGGTAAAATGGAGATGGTTCTAACTCTTTTCAAGGTTATTTAAGTGATAATCACCCAATAACGAGGTGACACCTGTATTATTTATATTTCTGACCCAATAATGACCACCCAAGGCCCACAATGGGACCTTTTTCACCCAATTACAGAAAACCCCCCAAACCCATGAAGAAGAAGGAAGAAGGTGAAGAAGAAGAACTTAGACAACGCCCAAAATCCTCCATCTTGCCCCATATACATTGCTATATACTAAAATCTCAAATCTAATTTTTCACCCTGTGAGATGACACAATTCTATTCAAACCACACACCCACACCCAGTGCCATCACTCAATTTCAGGAGCCTGTTCCATGCCCTCAAGTCAAATGCAGTGCCTGCCTGAGGGTCAGTGCCTTTTAGCACAAAGAACCTGAAATTTTCAGCCTCCAGGGCTCCAACAAGAGCCAAGCCCTGAGTCCTTGCAAAGTGAGCAGACCTCGTGATCTCCATGTGCATCTTGTGATGTTTTTAACTCACAGCCCCTGGTCCTGGCATCATGTGAGCCCTGGTGCTCCTTCAGCTGTGCCACTTTCCAAGGCACATGATTTGAGGACGGATTGGGAATGGGATGATCATGGAATCATAGACTCACAGACTGGCTTGGATTGGGCATTAAAAATCATCCAGTTTCACCCCAGCCATGGCAGGGACACCTCCCACTGTCCCAGGCTGCTCCAAGCCCCAATGTCCAGCCTGGCCTTGGGCACTGCCAGGGATCCAGGGGCAGCCACAGCTGCTCTGGGTAGCCACGATGGATAAAAGCAGCCCAAGAAAGGAGGACATGCTCCATCAATTGTGTTGAAATCTGATTTTTGAGCTTGACTTACAATTCTGGGCAAGGCAAATTTGTATTTTCCCTTACCTGGAAGCCATCAGTCAACAAACAGATCCAGAGCACCTTAGAGGCAGCATCCAAGAGTCCTGATAAGGAAAAAAACACTGGATGAATGTGAAATGGTGGCTACTGGGGAGCTGTTCCAGCACTGGCTTTCAAGAGTTCCTGAAGAGGCTGACAAAGTGGAACAGCAGACAGAGATGTTTGGGGTCCATGTCATGACAACACACCAAAAGAAAATTGTCATCACTGTGAAGAAAATTCTCTCTGCAAAACATCTCCCAAGGTCAGCAAAGCCCGAGCACAGAAGATGATGCAAATGCACTGAGTGAAAGGAATTCAAAGCTCTGTGCTAAAAAACACATTTTGGTGGTGACCGTGGTGTTGGCGCTGGGTTGATCTTAAAGGTCTTTTCCCACCTTAAAGAACCTATGAAAATTTACCTCAGGGCAGTGGAGCTGCTCCACTCTGTGCCAGTTTCAGGCACACAAGAAGAACAAGGCAGGCACAGCAGGCCAAGGGAAAGCTCCTCTAGTTTAATTATCTGAATCCATTACTTATATACATTTGTACAGAGGTCAAGAGATTGGTTACACTGGTTGCCACCTCTTCGACCTGGATGGTGAACATCACCATCAATCACATTCCTCCTCCCAGAGCAGAAATATGTAAACAATAGATAATTTCTAAAACTACACATTGTTTTCTTGAAGCTGCACGAGAATCTGCACTGCAAGATTTCAAACAATTGCAAGCAAGAAAACTGAGGGCAACACCCCTCCATGCCCAGATGTGTGTGCACCACCTGAGGTCAGCCCTGCTGTCCCACCTTGGCCAGACAAGATCATGGACAGCACAGGCACACCCCACCTCGTGGGACCTCTGCACTCGGGGACAGAGCACTGAAGCCCCAGGGAAACCCACAAACTCTCTTTGGCACAAGGTCAGCCCAGACCTGCTGGACTTCACAAAGAAAAGCTGCTCCTTCTTAGGGGGATGTGACCCAGATCCCACGGAGTGGTGGGGATTGGCACAGGGAGCAGAAATGCAACTCTCTCGTGGAGTTTCCTCTCTGGATTTCTAGAGGTTTTCTAGAGGATTTCGGAGGACAGCAGGGCACCATCCATGATTTTGGAGCACTATCCATAATTTTGGAGCACCATCCATGAAATTGGAGCACCATCCATAATTTTGGAGCACCATCCATGATTTTGGAGCACCATCCATGATTTTGGAGGCTCAGCTCAGTAATTCCTTCCTGGTGTATTGCCTGGAGCTCACACACAGGTGATGAAATATCCAGTGGGGTGGAAGGGAAGGTCCAGATCCCAGTGAAATCCCAACCATCAGCTGCCCACAGGCCCCTCTGCAACCCCTGTGCCCTGGGTCTCATCATGTCCCCCATGGCCTGGGGTGTGACAAACACACACTGCAGTGACATTAATGGGATCAGCAGAAATAGGACAGTCACAGACTTTTATCTGAAATATTTTCTTCTTGTTTATTCCAGGTGTCCTCATGCTCCTCCCAAAACTCAGCAGTTTTCAGGCCTGGGGCTTTGTCTCTCCCTTTTTTTATATATATTTTCTTCTCTTCTTTCCAGTTGTATCTCTTTTTCCTTTTTGGTGAAAGAGGAAATGAAACCAATGGAAATTTTTAGGTCATTAAAACTGATATCATTCCAAAACACTACTTTTCTTTTAAAGAACAGGAATTTGATATCATTTTTGCAGTGTTTCACTCATCTCTGACCACAGCAGATTTCAGAGAGCCCCACTGGAGACACCTCTGATACCTGAATGTATCCAGAGCAGATCCCAGAGCCTGTGAGTATTCTGGGTCCCACCAGCTGATCCAAACTCGTTCCATGAGCAAGAAAATGAGCAGAGATGCCCAAGGCAGACACAGAACACGGGGGAGACAGAGCCTGGCCCTAAGCAGGGAACCACTGATGCCTTGGGAAGGCTGAGCTGGAACAGAGACTGGACAGAGCTGGAGAATAAAGTAGAGATTTATTGAAAGGCCTCCAGGATCCACCTTGGGCAGGACAGGCCCTGGCCAGGGCTGCACCCAAGGTGGACCCAAAATGGTCACAAAATGGACCCAAAATGGTCACAAAATCTGTGACTTGTCACGAGGTCTCACACTTTTATAAGTTTTGGTCCATTTGCATCTTGGGGTTTAACTGTCCAATTCCAGCTGCAGGTTGTGAGGTCCCATCCTTCTTGTTCCTCCCTCCAGCCCACCCTTGTTTGTGCTTTTGGGCTGAGAGTTGTCCTTGGTGTGCAGCAGGAAAAGGATTTGTTTTGTGTCCCTGCTGTGTGCAGAGCTGAGTGACACTGACTGTGAGCTCAGAGCTGCACCCCTGGGCAGCACAGAACCTGAAATACAGGGAAGCTCCAACTTAAGGCATCAACCATCCACATCCTGCCAAGGTGGTGCCACATCTTCTGGCCAGGAATCCAGCTGTGCCATCCTCACCCAGCACAGGTATGTTTGAAGCTCTGGAATTTCCTGGCACCTGTGATGTCTGTGGTGGGAGCAGCACCAGGAAATGAAGACAGATCTCTCCTGAGCCCTACAGCCAGAAATGTGTCCACGACAGGAGGGAAGATGATTGTTCCTCCTTTCCTTTACCTCTGAAGGCTCTCCAATGTGGTTTAACAAGCCCAAATTGTGTGCTGCTGTTAGAGGGACAGTAGAAAAGTTTGGACAGGAGTAATTTTGCACTGAAATGTCTTACAGTTTATATACATAATACAGAATACACTCAGTGTTTCTTATGGGGGAGGGCACCTCTTTAACCATGCTTTTCTAACAATGTCCCACTGAGTGGGCCTTGCCATATCCTTTGGCCATGATTTCTTCCTGAGAAACAAATCCTGGTTCTGTGCAGGAGCTCAGATGTCCCTGAGCATGTCAGGAATCAAGAGCAAGTGCTGGAAATCAAACCCTGGGTGTGCAGGGCTGCAGGCAGCCACCTCTCCTCACACGTTAATCAGTGCTGATTAAACCCAGGCTGCATTTTCCTAGAGAGGCTTTAAAAACCTGAATTCCACTCTGCACTCCCCCAGGCCCCCCACTTCCAGACCATGAGGCTGAACCTTCACAGGCTCCTTGGCTTTCTCTAGGGGTGATCCCCCTGATCCCCCTGAGATGGGGAATCTGGTCGGCCTCCAGATATCTCCAAAGTGTTTTGTCCCAACCACAGGGGTTTGAATGTTCCCTGCCCCGCCATGAGAGTGGCAGAGGGGAGCTCAGGCCCTGGCTGATGGAGAGAGGGAGGGATCCCTGTGGATGCTGGGGCTGTGCTGGCACATCAGAGCGAGGTGCTGATTTATTGGCAGGGCTGGAAGGTGTTGCATTGGGTTAAGTATTAACAGATCTCATGAGCCTCATTAGCTGTCCTCTTTTCACTCTCCAGCTGAAGAGTTACTGCTCCAAAATCTATAGTGCCTTGGCAGCTGCCTGGCTGGTTCCCAGGTTAACCCTCTCGGGGCTGCTCCCTCACCATCCCTGTGCAGGTGGTGTGTCACCAACCCTCACAGGGTTACTGCTCCTTCACCATCCCAGTGCACAAACCCTCTCAGAGCTGCTCCCTCACCATCCCTGTGCAGGTGGTGTGTCACAAACCCTCACTGCTCCCTCACCATCCCTGTGCAGGTGGTGTGTCACAAGGCACAGACAGCCCAGTCCTGGGGCTGTCCTGCTGCTGGGCAGAGAGGCAGGAGGCCTCTTGGCATCACTGTCTCTGCCCTTCAGAAGCCAGGGGCCCTCCAAGCAGAGGCAGCCTCCCTCTTTTAGAAATGCCAGCAAAAGCTGGCTCCTGGTGCAGAGCCCTGGGCACTGGGATATCCATCCCCCTGCACAGGAATGTCACTGATTTTTCAGCCTTCTGATGTTTTTTACATTCTTGTATTGGAGTATTCACGCATTGAAACATAAACAAAGTAGATCGTTTTTGCATTCCTCTTTGTGATGGACTGCTGGTTTGACCACTGGGGTCAGAGGGGTGTTCCTCTCATCCCCTCAATCCTTGACCAAACCCCAAAAACTATATAAGTTGGGATTCCCAAAATAAAGTAATTATTTTTCTCACTCTCATGCAGATGGGTGAGTGTGGTTCTTTTCATGTCCTGCTTGCAACACAGGAGGGCTCAGCTGGGAGCAGCCCACAGGGTCTGCAGGAGGGATCTGCCTGGCTGAAGGTGCTCCCTGTCCACTGACATCTCCACGAGGGTCACCCTCCCAGTCCCCCCCAGCAGAGCCCCTCAGCCCCAGAGATGCAGGATCTGAACTCATCACCCCCAGGGCAGGCTCAGGGGTCGTGGGCTCTGCAAGGCCCAGAGGGGGTCAAACTGCAAATACATCTGTCAGGCACAGCCCATGGGCAGGGATCCCCTGGCATGAGGAGCCCAGGAGGTGACACAGCCCATCACAAACTGCTGCAGGTGTCACATTGTTATTAGAGGACATGAAAGAGCCACACTCACCTGTCAGGTTGTGAGACGAGAAAGAAGAAGAAAGTTTATTTTGGGATCTTAACTTATATAGTTTTTGGAATTTGATCAGGGATTGGGGGACAAGAGTAACACCTCTCTGACCCCAGTGGTCAACCTAGAAGTCCATTAATTTGTCCTTCCCCCCAGAAAGGAATGTATTATTTTCTAAACATCACTCTTTGTTTTTCTTACAATTCGTGAGAATGCTCCAATATTAATGTAAACTATCAGGAGGCTGAAAAATCAGGGTGACATCACATCCACCAGGTCACTGGGGCTGCAGAGCTCCAGGGGTCTTTGCTCAGGAGCACAGGGCCAGGAGTGACCCTGGGAGGGTCAGGTGTGAGCCCTCAGCCACGGGCTGGCCCAGGTGACTCCTATGGCTGGTGGGGTCCCCAGAGCCCCCTCAGGTCCTGGTGCTGCCAGGGCAGAGTGTTCAGCTGCTCCATCCTCACACCATGAAACATTTGGGCCTTTCTCCTGCTGGTTTTGGCTCCCTTGAGAGAAGGCTGCAGCCATCTCCATCTCCATCTCACTGTGTCCCTCCCTGGCAGCCCAGAACTGCTTCATTCACACCAGATCCTTATGGTCCAACAGAGGCATGAGCAGCAGGGACATTTCATGGAGCTTGCTGGGTTTCCTGCTGCCCTCCAGCTCCAGCTTCTCCAACCCAGTGCCCACAGCCCTGATGATGCAGGAGGAGCTGGCAGGGAGTGCAGGGGGGTGGCATGACCTGCTTCTCCTTCTCAAGGGCAGCTCTCCCTTCAACAAGCTTCGGACAGTTCCTGCAGCTCCAGGTAAGTCTGTGCTGGAAAGCCCTTCCTTCAGACCTGTTAATTGTTAAACAACACTGGGCTTTAATTAAAAAAGAGTCAAGCATGTTACAGGGCGAGCTGGAGGTTAACAAGCTGGACAAGGTCATTATCTGACCTGCTCCTCGCCTGTCCTGACAGGACTGGGAAGGGCTGTGAGACTCCAAAGATTTCCCATCCCTCATAAACCAGGAGCTGCCATGGCAGGGACCCCCAGAGCCAGCCTGACCCCCTGACCCTGCCCAGGGTGCTGCCCAGGACAGGCAGAGGGCACTGGGAGCTGCTGGAGGGGACCATGGCACTGCTCCAGTTGTGCTGGAGCTTGTGGCAGTGCAGGTGGTGACCACGGTGAGGGTCACTCAATGAAACAATAAAATTTTTTGCTGTTTTGAAGAGAGAAGGTAAAACTGAGAGTTTGTGTTAGGAGTTAGCTCAGCTCCCTTAGGTTTTTTATTAGTTTCAATTTTTTTGGTGCTGGAAAATGCTGAGTTTAGGCCCGGTGGGCCATGGGTGCAAGATCTTGTGTGGCTCTGCAGTGGGCAGGGAACTCCTCAGGGAGTTCCTGCTACCTCTGAAGGCAGCTGGGGATGACCCCAGGTGGTGGACAGGAGAAAGGTGACATCTCAGGAGTCCTGGGTCCAGGGAATGCTCTGCCACAGTGCAGAGCTGGCTGGGAGCCACTGCTGGTGCTCACAGTGTCCCCTGGTGTCTCTCCACCCTGCTGGGTGATGCTGCAGATCCCCACAGCCAGCACACTGCCCAGCTTGCCCCCCTTCTCTCCTGGAATCAGCCTTGAGACAGGAACCAGCCCCTTTCTTCCTCTCAAAGACAGAAACTTGTGTTCAGAGAGATCTGTGTCTTGTCTGGGAGAAGAAAAATTACATTTGACACTCTAAAGCTGCTCCTGCAGAAGTCCAAGCACTTCCCAGTGGAGTTTGCTGCAGCTCCCAGAACACACACAGCACCAGGAGATCAGGACAGCACTGACTGTCACTTGTGTGCAGCTCCCTGTGCTTAAATACTGTTGCTAGAGGACATGAAAGAGCTACACTCACCCGTCAAGTCAAGAAGTGAGAAGGAAAATAGGAAGTTTATTATGATTTGGGGTTTAAATAGGGTTTGGAATTTGTTCAGGGACTGGGGGACGAGAGTAACACTCCTCTGACCCCAGTGGTCAACTTAGAAGTCCATCAATTTGTCCTTCCCCATGGAAGGAATGCATATTTACTAAATATCAGTCTTTCTTTTTGTTACAAGCGTGAGAAAGCTCCAGTAGAAACGTGAAACCATCAGAAGGCTGAAAAACCAGGGCGACAAAACACCTTTGCAGACACGGAGCTGAGTGACATCCTGAAGGTCAGCGAGGAGACCAGCAGCACTGCAAGCCAGGAAACAACCCCAGGCTGAGCCATCTGAGCACTGGGGGGGCCACAGCCTTTGGCCAGATGCTCTTCACCAGCCCATCAATAAGTTGGCAGTCGATTCCAAACCTCTCCGGATGGGATTTGTCGATGACACAGAGATTGGCAGAGTGGTGAATAATGAGGCTGTCACATGGAGCTGGATCGCTTCCCTGGCTGGGCCAGTTCCAACAAAATGGGTTTGAATGGCCTCAGATGCAAAGCAGTGCAGGGCTGGGGCTGGGCTGGAGGATGGGGCAGTGCTGGCAGCACGGGAGGGCCCGTGGGAGGATCTGGAGGTGGGAAAGGTGAGGGTCACCTCCCAGGATGGACAGAGATGTCACCCCGATTTTTCAGCCTTCTGATGTTTTTACCTTTCTCTACTGGAGTTCTCACACTTGTAAAATAAACAAAGAGTGATGTTTGGTAAATAATACATTCCTTTCCAGGGGGAAGGACAAACTGATGGACTTGTGGCTTGGCCAGTGGGGTCAGAGAGGTGTTAACCTCATCCCCCAGTCGCTGGTCAAAGTCCAAACCCTATTTAAACCCCAAACCAAAAATAAACTTTCTCTTTCTCTTCTCACTTCTCAACTTGACAGGTAAGTGCAGTTTTTTGTGTCCATCTAGTGACACAGGGGAACACCAAGGCCTGGAGTGCCTCCCTAGAGCAGAGGCTAGGCATAAAAGAATACAAGAGATAAAATAAAAGAGTTAGAAGAGGCTAGAGATAAAAGAATAACGTGGTGATTTATTAAACAATAAATATTTATTTGTTGGTTTGATTTTTTTAGCTTTTTTGATGTTTACATTTTTGTACTAGAATTCTCACGCATTGTAACATAAACAAAGTGGATTGTCTTCACATTCCTATTTGTGATGGACTTCTGGTTTGACCAGTGGGGTCAGAGAGGTGTCAACCTCCTGGCCCAATAGCTGATCAAACTCCAAAAACTATAAAAACCCAAATCCCAAATAAACATCCTTCTTTTTTGCTCTCACAACCTGACGGTGTGAGTGTAGTTCTTTTGTGTCCATCTGGTGACATTTATTATTATAAATATTTATTTTCTAATATATTTTAAAATTATAATATTTATTTATAATGTTTATTTTGGCCAAACCTGGCTACTTTGTCTTCCAAGACTCCCTCTGCCCATCCTGGAACGTTTCAGACATCTGAAACCCTGGGAATGCTGGATATGTGCAGAAGCTTTAGGGGAGGATCCTCAGTTTTTAGGGAAGGGAGAAGAAGAAATACTTTCAATAGATACACCCTGGGCAGTGCAAAAGCCTCCCAGAGGCTACACCCAAGGTGGATGATGGTCACAAGTTTTTCAGACAGATAAAAGTTTGGTCTATTTGCACATCATGGGTTAATTGTCTAATTACAGCTTCAGGTAATGAAGTCACACACTGCAGTTTGCTCTCCCTTCCCCGATTCACTTCTGTTTATACTTTTTGGGACCTGAGGCAGAGGATGTCCTTGGATCTCAGGCCTGGGAGGATCATTTTGTCTGACCAACATGTGAAGAGAGCTCACTAACACTCTGTATGGAGTTTAGGGTTATACACTAACGCAGTACAGGATCTGAAAAATATAAAAGTTAAAAACTTAAGGCATCAACACCGGGGAAATTCTGGCAGGCTTTGGGCAGTGATTTCTCCCTGCCAGGACCTGGGGGCTCCTTTAAACCCTGCTGGAGCCTGGTCACCGTGTGCCCAGAGCCCTCCTGCAGCACCTGCTGGGGAATGGAACCGTTGGAGAAGCCTTGGCAGGGATTTACATCCCTCAGAAAATAATTATGGGAAGAAAAGTGCCGGTATTAATCGGAGCCTCCATTTAAAGATTAACCACAACAAATGTGTTGCATGCAGGAAGTTTATTTAACAATGCTCCCATTGTACACCCCGAGAGCGTGTTTGTCTTCATTAGTGCAGTAATTCATTATATGGCCTCTCTAACATTCAAATCAGAAGGAAGAATATTAAAAAAGTAATTATACTTTTCAAAGTAAAGCTTTATGGGTAAATTGTATGCAAATCGCTGTCTAAATCAGGGCGGCATATCTTAAGCAGATCTAAAAGTTGCAAAGGCTTCCACGGCATCATTGATATGTAATCAACATAGATGTATGATTCTGCTCCTTACTTAGGCAAATTTGAATGGCAATCCTCAAGTAGGTAATTGGTATTTATCACAATGGCTGATGGGGAGAAGCTATAATCTTGTTACGGGTGGGACCGGCCTGTCATAAATCAACCTGCTTTGGAGGTTACTGCAAGACTCTGTCACATTTGGGTTTCCAGATGCTTTTAATCACCTTTTTTAACCTTCACCTCGTTTGTAATGTGGGGCAAATAACCTTGAGGTCTTTGAAGGCCCCTCCTGCAGGCGTCAGTGCGTTTGGGGAAATAGCTGAGTGCCCTCACACCATTTGTCCACCCCGTGATGACAAGCCCCTTTTCTCTAATCAAGATGGTTTAATGAGATTTTTTTTTTTTTCTTCCCCTTACTAAAATAGCGCCAGGAATAAAACATGAAATTGATCATTTAAGTGCACCAGGGAAATCTTGTCATTCGGAAAATAATTTAACAGGATTGGATGGTTCAGATTTACTGCCCAAACTGCAATCACCAGCTCTGGGGGCTGGGAAGGGAGAGCAGAGGGACATCCCAGGGGCTGCTGGGGGAGTGTGGATGGCTGGGGGACACCCACCCACATGGCCCTGGGGACAGATGTCCCCTGCCACCTTGTCCCCCTTGTAAACCCACACGACTTCTCCAGGGGTCAGGGGCTGTGTGCAGGTGCTGAAATCCCTCCCCCAGCTCCTGGGGGTGCAGCAGCTGCATCCATGGGGTCTGCATGGACCCTGGGGTGGGGTCAGCTGGGGTTAGGGGAGCATGCAGCTCCCTTTCCCAAATTCATCCCCCCAGGTTCTGGCTGGGACAGGGGTGCCCATGCAGCCCCCATGTCCCTGCTGTCACACAACACAGGGGTTCCACAGACCTCTGAGGCTCAAATTGCAGCAGAGTTTTGGCTGACAGGTCAGGGCACCCCCAAACACCCCACCAGCACCCCCTCACCCCCCAGAGCCAACACATTTCCTGCAGGTGTCTTGGGGGGTCCTTGGCCATGCTGCAGCACACATGCAAATTGTTATAAACACACATATTATAAATGCATATTATGAAGTTGGATTTTCACAAATATTAAGGTAAATGCTATCTATATGTATAACATTAAAATAACTTTGCTTTTATTTCTGCTATTAACAAAAACTTAGACATAGTAATAATAGTAGTAGTAGCTGATATAACTATGAGTAAACTGGGGGACCACCAGCCCCATGTCCCCACCAAGCCCTGGGGATGAACACAGGCAGGAATGAGCTTCTCCTCTGGGCACGAGGTGCCCAAGGTGCCAAAAAGCCTGAGGGAAGCTGCTGCCAGGCTGGGGTCACCATGGGGGAGCCCAGGGTCTCTCTGTTCCACACACTGTGACATTTCTGCACTGCCTGCCCAGCTCCTCCGTGCTGGCAGCTCCACTGTGCTCCTCCCAGCACGGGTGTTGGCATTCCGAGGAGTCCATCAGCATCTCTGCTCCTGCCAGGGAGCATCTTCAGTGCCCCCAACCCTCACAGGAACCTCTGCCAACTCAACACCCTCTCAGATCCCTGCTCTCTTCATCCATCTGGCTGCTGGGTGGGTTTCCCCACTCCTTTTTGGGGCACACAGAAGCAGATACCCCAGAAGACCTTGTTGGAATAGGAGAACCTCATCTGGTTCCCCTGCCTGTGGCAGGGATGAGTTTTGGGCCCCTTCCAACCCAAACCATTCTGGGATTCTCTGATTTCCCAGGGAAATAGTCCCTGTGCAGAGCCCATCCTGCCCAAACTCCTGATGCTGAGGCCTTGCACTGATTCAGGGGAGAAGCAGGCACAGACCTGGGACTGTTCAGGGATTCTGACAGGAAATCAAGGCCGAGGGAAAAAAAAAAAAAAAAAAACCACCAAAATTCAAAATGTCCAAAGTGACTTGAAGAGGATTCACAGCTGAAAATAGGGGTGAAATGGTTTCTGCTGGTTATTAATGCCGTGCTATTTGTTCCATGTTATTAGCAGGCGATAACGTGGCGTGCAGAGGTGAAAAGCAGATACAGAAATGCACAGTGGAAATTCATCTCCTCCAGCACGAGGCAATTGCAGGGCTGAGCTGGGGCACTGCTGAGCACCATGAGCCAGCAGAGATCTGAGCACTGGAGAAATGAACATTTTTTTTTTCATCCCCTTCCTTTCTTCTCTGGTATTTTTTTTTCTTTTTGGAAGGGGAAAGAGGTTACATTTTTCTGTGTCAGAAATATGCCGTGACACGAGAGAATCCATCAAATGACACTGCGTGTCAGGTCATGTCACAACATCATTAAAACATTATATCTTGTTGATGAGGCTCTTGCCATCAATTCAGAGAGTGACTGATTTGATCTGCAAAAAAGTGGAAGTTTCTGTGCCCTGTTTGCAAGACAGCTGGCAGCTCTGCGAGAGGAAGCACTATTTCATATTCTATTTAGGGCATTAAGCCTTAATCCCATTAGAAGATTCATAGCATAGCCAGCTCCAGATAGAGAGATACTTCCATAGCTGGATGGATTTCTCCTACGACACCTGCACCACATGCTGCATGGAGCCATTTGGAAAAAAAACAAGCCTACAGTCTTCCCAGCTCCTCTCTGAGAGCTTATCTCTTCCTCTAATACAGTTTAGTGCCAGGTTTTATAGACTGCTCATGCTGTCGGGAATGTTTGCTGGTATTCTGTTAACTTGATGCTTGGCTGTTCCAACACTATTCATTTAGGGCAAGCATCTGGCATGTAGCAACAAGATGGCTGATAGAATAAAATTAGGCAAGTTTATATGATTAATCATAGCTGGGAGCCAGCACCGGGCTCAGTTTGTGAGGGGTTGTGATGTTTCCTGCAGGTTATTTAGCAGAGAGACCAAAGCTGCGTTCACACCTCGGGAGAACCCAGGGAAACACACCTTTGGGGGATGCTGACACGGCTTCCTGAGGGGGGTTCTGGCAGCCCTGAGGCTGGGAGGAGCCAAAAGCCATGATGCTGCAGAGCAGGGGATGGTGGTGGCACAGCCTGGTTCTGTCTAAGGCCCTGCCTGAACCACAGGGGAGTTGGGAACCAGAGTGGGACCTGTGTGAGCTCAGGATGCAAATCCTTCATTCCCATCCTGTACCTCGGTGCCAGGGCAGTGTCCCCCCAGGCCCCCAGTTTGTTTAGCCCAGAGGATGATAAACCCAGGGAACAGAAAGAGGCCAGGGTTAGATGAAATATCAGGAAGAAATTCTTCTCTTTGACGGTCGTGGGGCCCTGGCACAGGGTGCCCAGAGCAGCTGTGGCTGCCCCTGGATCCCTGGAAGTGCCCAAGGCCAGCCTGGATGGGGTTTGGAACACCCTGGGACAGTAGAAGGTGTCCCTGCCATGTCAGGGGTGGATAAATTTTAAGGTCCCTTCCTTAAACCCTAACCCTGCTGTGATTCTCTGCCCTCTCCGCCCTTAGTTTGCTGTGACAGCAGGGGACAGCCCAAGCCCCAATCCTGAGCAGGGATAAGCACTTCCCAAAGCTGCAGCCCTGCTCTGGGGGTGTCTCATGTCCTCCTGTCACCTCCTACCTCCACCTCCCTGAGCTCCTGCTCATTCCCCTGGCTCTGTGGGGCCACCACAGACCCTGGACTGGAGGCTCCCATGGATCCCTCTGGCCAGATGAAGACCTGCCTTTGGCCCCTTGCTGCTCAGCACCCCAGTGGCTGAGCTGCTCTTTAAACTGGTAGCCCTGATGCTGCTGGGCAGC